>CM027475.1:52985-360485 GCA_015776775.1 Magallana hongkongensis | reverse complement strand
GTCCATATCGGCTGATCAGACTGACGGCGCATATTCATCCATTTCGTTTTACCGGTAAAAGACCGGCTTGTGGGAGATAATTAATGTTTTTTCCTATATTTTCTTTGATATTTTTTGATATATTCATATTTGATATATTTTCTTATATGTTGTATACATGCAATTTGAGGAAGAGGACAAAATGAATTGCATCGGTATACTTGCATACGCAAAGAGGCAAAAAAGGGCACTACGTCGAGAAAAATTCAATACTTGATCATGCATTATTTAAAATAATAAAGAAAACCGACGGTTGTTTTCAAGTCTCGGTCTAGATCGGGAAATTCATGAACAGGGTCAGAAAAGTTAAGGTGGTTCAGCGCATATACATTCACAATCGTATGTAACTGCATACATTATCTCGCTTTTAATTATTAATAAAAAGACCCTAATTATAAATTATTGTGTTCACCTGTGAGATCCAATTTCAAAATATACTTTACATTTTGAACAAAAATTACCGTGATACTTATCTAAATAAAAGTAGATCTTTGATCCGCTCCTTACAGATCGCTACACGGTGTGGCGAACTCCTTCAAAGCGGTTATAGATTACCGTAATGCATAGCCGTGTATTAAGGAGGTTGGATGGTCAACAAGTTAACCGTCAGACCTACCTAAAATTTTAAGATATGATTTGTTTAGCCATAATTTATTATTTAGTTTTAAAAATACCATATATTTTACCTTTATTAAATTGGGGTATTTTCTTAAATTTCAATTTGGAGCATTTTTCCAAAAGAGCTCAATGGCAACGACCAATGAGTCCTTTAAATTCAAAACTGTCCCAAAACTAGGGCAATCTATAAAATAATCGACTTCTCGTTCAGAGAGCAATAAATAACAAGTTTAATTAATTTATAGTGTTTTGGCAAACATGCACATCGAGGTTCGAATGTGTTGCACTTGATGCGTAAATCAATTGTATTGATCCGAATAGCGAGTTCCATCTTCTCAAGTCACGGGTTGCTGGTTGCTACTTACTTTGTGTTTAGTGGACCGGAACATACATATATCATTGACTTGAAAAGATGAGTAAATTCTTGTAAGTTGCAAGACTTGCCAGCACACATTCAAATATTTTTTGTAAATAAGGTCTTTTTGAAGGGAGTGGGGGGGGGCAACTTTTCTTTTTAAAGATGGCCACCAGAAAAACAAATCGAAGGAAAGTATTAATAACATAAAACAGAAATAAAAGTTAAAAATATGACAAACAAATTTTAACATAATCAATTCTTTCTTCTTTATTCTTAAAATACAATAATCACAGTTTATATATGGATACTAAACTCATTAAAACAACACAAAAATATGCGTAAACAAGTGATAGTGAAAAAGTCAGTTCCTGAAAGAAGAAAAGTAGCATCCCTGTTTTCCCAATTCCTCTACAAAATTTCTAATTCTAGATAATACTCCATGTATATATCATGTACTGTAAGTACTTGTGTACTTTTACACCAACTTTTGCACTAGGTGCAGAATGTATTTACTACATGAATGTAGTCCTCAACTATATTAATCTTCATTAAACTTTTAAAGTTTACACTAGTGTTCAAAAATCAAATAAAAAATTGTAGTAACTTTACCCCCCTCCCCTTCTTCTATTATCTTGTAATTTTCCAACAACAAAAATTCAACTACAATTTTTTTTATAGATTTTTAAAAATTAAACATTATGTTAATGATGAACAATATATAGGGTAAATGAATTCTACAACACAATTTCGTTTATAAAAAAATACGCAAGAAGAGGTTTTAAAAAAAAGAACTTGAAAATGCATGAATGTAAGCAGCAAAATACAACATGGGACTAACAAAACCCACTAGCTAGCAAGATGATGTATTCATATCACTGAAGAATATACCCGTAATCTGTGTAAAACTAGTGACAAAATTGATGAAATATAAACAAACAATTTAAACAAGAAGGCACATTTTGACATTAAATGGTATAATACACTGGTGTACAAGCAACCTTAAGCAATATGAGCTGCAATTTTCATGTTGATATTTTTTTTTACGAAAATGTTATTTTATACAAAAATGACAAAAATATCATGGTTTATAAATTTCTGTTAGCTTTATTTTTGTGGGGAAAGCTGTTAAGAAGCCTTAGTTGGAGAAAATCGAATCACTGTCATCCTGTATAAAAATTGATCTGCTATTCCTTAGGAAGAGAAATCTTTCTGCTGACAAAATTTAATAATTTTTTCAAGCTTATTTATCATGAAAGTTTAAGTTACATGCAGACTTATTAAAGTAGCAGGATTTTGCAGCAAAATAAAATTCTAAAAAATACTAGCTCATATTGCTTTAAATATAGAAATAAAGTACAGAGAATATCATATGCATGAATTCAGATAAAATGTACTAAAACACAGAAAAATTGGTTTTTATTTATGCACTGTGGAGAGGAAACACCAATTTCTTTCCATTTCTTTAAATTTAGATGAATGTCATGTTCGCATGTTAAAAGCACTATATATCACCAAAAACTGGATCCGACAACAATACTGGGTTTTTTTTTATATTTTTTTTGGGGGGGGGGGGAGGGGGTGGACCCATAAATGTCCAAATAGGACTTTCTCAAACCACTATAAATGCTGTATGGTACATGTACATTACCCATGTACTAGCATTCTGTATACTTAGAACCATTTTAACAAGACCCTGGACTTTCAGTAGGACGTAACTATCCATTTCTTGCATTAAAACAAAATTAAAAATGACGCAACTTCAAGTGAAATAAGCACTAATTGCGTAGTCTTAGCTCAAAAGTCATACAAATTTTGTTAATTTCAAAGAGCCATGGCTGAGTGGCCTATAATGAAATAGACAGGCCTACATCACATTGCCGATTGACACAACTACCTAAAGTCCAAGCTCTTAAGCTTGTTAAAATGGTTCTTAAATGATAAACTGGTTGGGAATAGAAACAGCTCTAATAAATGGAACATAATTTGCTATCAAAATACACATTTGTTTTTGTTAACCAAATGATAAAAATTGGATGACATTTGTCAATGATTTACAGTCAGTGTTGAAAGTAAAAAACACAAACATGCATTTTTAAATCAAAATAAAGGGAGGTAAATCTTTGAAAGACAGATTGCTAGGTACAACTGTATACACCCGTATTACACACGTTTAACATGTGGTTAAATGATTGTGTACAAGTAGTTTTGGGACCAATGTCTTACTACAACTATCTCTCAAACATTACTTACAGGTAAAGAAACTAGAGATCTGAAAGAGACAATGTGCCCAATAGATCATATATTTTTCATATCAAAAGCATTGATGTTTTATCAACAACATTGAAGCCCTTAACTATTAACTATTGAGTAACTATACACAAATCAGAATCAAATTAAAAAAAAAAATCAAAATTATTATTGGTAGATTTTTTAACCCAAGGATCAAACTAGAAAATTAATCCTTGTTGTTCTTTATTAGGATGAAGCTTGAGATTCTTTTTTCGTACATGAAACTACAAGCCATTACAAACAGTGATATTTCATGCAAACAGTTCTTCTGTAAGGTGGCTGGATGGTTCATAGATTAACCAAATCAGAACTGCGTTACACTTTTGAATATCATACATAGGCGTCGGAACTGGGGGGACTGGGGGGCGCTAGACCCCTCCCCCCAACTTTTTTTATGCAAGACCTAACCATCAGGCACATAGCATCCCCCACGCTTTTTCTCGCAGCAAATATAATTTGACTGATATGTACATATAAAAAATTAAAGTATCAGGAAGCCGCTGCTCCCTGCCCCAATCTTTTCAGTAGAATGCAAGGAATTGTTTTGTCAAGGAAAAATCCAAAGATTTTACCTTGAAAATTTGAACAGTTTTCTTTATCTTTATACAAGGCTCTTCACCTAAAGGAGGTAAATATAGCCTGAAAATGGCCACTGCCATCCAGCCCTCTTAAACAAACTACTGTGGAATCATTAGATTTCGTGGTGGCTCAATTTTCATGGAATTCGTGGGTACCTCTAATCCACGAAATAACATCCTCCGCGAATTGATAAATTAGGGTAATAAAGTCATACTAGTATATCCTTTTGTAGATATATAAGAATACACAAAACTACGTCCCCACAAACCTGTAAAATTTAAGCCATCCATGAAAATTGGCCCCCACGAAATAAAATGATTTCACAATAGCTTTTCTCAAAGGTAGAATATTAAAATAACAAATTGCTCTGAGTCTTGCATGTAATGAACAAAAAGCAACTAACAAATACATTTTTGTTTTCTTTTCAGACTTGGTAGAAATTTTTGACAAAATGAAGACTGATTGTCCAGTAACAAATGACCTTGAATCTCTACAATTGATAATCGTTTTCTTTATGAAACATACAAATAGGTCTACAAACATAAATTGTTCACCGAGGTTTATAAATACATCTTTTGATTACATACTCTCAGTCTCCGGATTAAATAAATGATCACAAAATAATGATATGTAATAGCAGTAAGTAGTTTTTTTAAAGTATTTTTACGAGTGTGTTCAACTGGAGTTATCTACACAAAAAATCACCAAGCAAAAAAAAAACCAAACATTAAAGAAATTAAAAACATCAATGAAGGACTAATAGAAGATGAAATGAAGTCATCTATTTCAATAATGTTACTGGTTCTGATGCTTCAAGCTTGTCACATCTACAAACCTAAAGGTTCACCCCTTCAAACATTCATTAACATTTGTTAGAACAATTCAACAAATAACATGTACATATGGAAATATTCATGCTTATCACATACAGGCAACACACAACAGCAGTGAATACTTATATCTTAAACTACAATGAAGGCGACAGAAATACAGGTACATATATATATCTAAAATAATCAATTTAGAATATCATGCAGGTGGGTAGAAGTAAAATAGGGTTTGTAGAGCTCCCCAGATAGAAATTTTGGGTACTTTCAAGCAATGTTTGATGACTTGGTCTTGATTTCAGGTGCTTTTCAAAAAATGAATCCAGGATTTAGACAGCCACAAATTCAAAAACTTTTTATCAATAAAAGACTTATTTCAGAAAAACTGCATGGACCAATGAATTTAAAAGGTACATTTTTAATAAGGGTCATAGTTAAAATTTTAACATAATACAAAAGATTTGCACAGTTCCATATGTTACAACAAGGCAACTTTTATTCACTTGGCAGAAATTTATGCAAAGTTTGTGAGAACCTTCTTGTCGCAAATACCGTAGTTCTTTTCGCAAACCAGTTCTTGCAGTATGGGTGTAAATAACAATATGTAGCTGTAAATAAGGCTTAAACGCAAAAATTAGTCGCAGCGAACCAGCTTATTTGTGATAAATTACGAGATAAAAATGTTATGAATAAAAATTGGTTTACACCACACAGCACAGTCTGAATCCAACCTGAGCATCCAGATCCAGCTAAATAACTCTACATATACTTATACACAAATGTGAAAAATAGAGACTTATTCTTTGGCCCCTAATATAACAGCCAAAAGATTAAAAAACAAAAAACATGTACATAATGTGCTACCATTAATTCTGATAAACAATAGGAATTTAAGCCAAAATAACTTGCTGAATAATTAGAAATATACAGTACAACTAAGTGCATATTACAATCACAATAATGCACATTTTTGTACAATCCTAATGAATACTACGAAAAAGCACCATCATGCAAAAAGGAACTTTCTATCCTGTTATTTTACCAAACAATCTACAATAACCAGGGGACGACCGTCTATTAGTTCAGCAAATCTTTTCTCCATTTCAACAGCCCAAACAAACACCAACAAGCCTGAATCAGGTTTTAAAATAAATGAGAAAAAAGAAATCATTCACATTTTTAAAAAATGTTCGTCAAGCACTTCTTCATATACCGGTATAGTCCAACACATAAAATTGTTCCTCTTTTGAAACACATACATAGACAATTCTTTTTTAAAAATCCAATAGCTAAGATTCGACTATTTTTCCTTTCGTGACTGCGCTTTCGTGACCAGTCTGTAATAGATGCCCTGACTGGCCATCAGCTCGCTGTGACGACCCTGCTCTGCCACTTGACCGTGTTTGATGACACAGATTTTGTCGGCGTTCTGGATGGTGGACAGTCGATGTGCGATGACGATACACGTTCTCCCTTCCCGTGCCTTGTCCAGAGCTTCCTGTACAATCTAAAATTTAACAAATAATGAAAGTCAGCAATGTGAAACATTCATATTTCTTTTTAACCCTCAGACAGATGTGGTCTCAGGAGTATTACGAGTCCGCCATGTGCGTTCAAGATGTCGATATTCAATGTGTCCTGCAATTCACATTACCTTATGCAGTTGGTTGCGCTCTTCATCGACCCCTGAGCTGATTTATGTAACCATTTATTTAATTTTACTTATATTGAAAGCTATTAAATGAATGTTTGTAGTCATATACTGGTATATACCGGTAAACAAAAAACTTTTATGAGATTCCTATATGATTTGCAAGTTTGGTGAAGATAGGACAAGTGATAACTTAGATACAGGACCTGCAACAAAAACTTTAACCAGGTCCGAACCCCGGCGTCGACGCGGGGGGAGTTTAGCATAAGTTCCCCTTGACTTCGTCTCAGTGAGCTAAAAAGTCCCATATTAAGCATAATTAATGGATTGCAATGATAATAATCAATATTTCAACCTTTTCACTTTCGGTATCGAGGGCAGATGTGGCCTCATCCAGCAGAAGAATCTTGGGATTTCTGACCAGTCCTCGGGCAATCGCCACTCGCTGTTTTTGTCCTCCGGAGAGTTGTGTCCCCTTGTCTCCACAAAGAGTATCATAGCCCTGCATAAGAATATCTCAATGCTTATGATCAGTGAAATAAATTCATACTGGTAATCTTTAATATCAAAAAATTTGCAAATTAATAAAAAAAAAATATCGAATTAAAAAATCTTGAATCATTTCACATTTCTATGGCACAAACTGAGCTGCAATAAATTCTTGATGACTTTATGTCTATCAACTGAATATTTACTTCAATGTTTTAAAATACATGTATACCTATGTCATTTACTAAATGTTTTTACCATGGCAAGCAAAATATTTCTTGATGGCAACTAAAAATTGGGAAATGGCACCCCAAAATACTTTGGTTGCCATTTTGCAAGTAGATTGTATTGACTTAGAGCAGAGTTCTTCCTAGAACCAAATTTAAATTTTTGAGTATAAGAGTTATGTGCCCAATGTATATATCATAATATATGTATACTAACCTTAGGCAATGATTGAATGAAATTATGGATGTTGGATTTTCTGGCAGCCTCAATAATCTCTGCCATCGGAACCTCTCGGGAGTTATCCCCGTACGCTATGTTCTCGGCAATACTGCAGTCAAACAATACAGGTTCCTGAGATACTATTCCGATCTGTCTCCTCAGCCATTGGACGTTCAGATCCTTAATGTTGTTACTGTCCAAATACTACAAAAGAAAGCTCTTACAGATACCTGCCACTATGCCCAAAAATATGAATCCATTTAAAATCCTTATTCACTACACGGTTTACATGAGTGATGCAGTGTTGTAGCTTAAAAATCTGCAACACTGGTTCAAAACTTTCCACACCAACAATTAAATGCAAAAGGGAAAAGTTGATTATTCTGATCAGTGCAATACACATGGAATTAGTCTCTTCTATGAGTACGATAAATTCAAGTTTCTTTAGGTAATGATAACTTGGTCCAATTGTGGGTGAAATTTTAAGCACTACCAAACACTTTCTTCTCACATATAACATCAATTAGCTCCATACATTGATTGTCCTAAAGCTAAAAGCATTAGAACCAAAACTCCATTATGAAACAGTTTATATTGCCAAATTTTGGTGTCTATTTCTGTAGCGCAATGGGTGTCAACTTATTCTACTAACCCACAAACCCCAGTTCAAATACCGCAGGCACTTTTGTTTTCATGAATAGTGTAAAAATTCTAAAAGTTGTTTTTCCTCCCCAAGATTGAATTTTTTTTGTCATTTTCAAGATGAACACATGCTAGAAATCCACATCTTAGCAAGTAATTATATAGAAGTATGGGCTTGTATGTGGAAATTTCCCCAAAGGGTGTGGAGGATCCTTGAAAGTCCTGATATTCCCTTACCACGATACCATCCTCTGGGTCATAGAACCGCTCCACCAGTTGTACGGTGGTGCTCTTTCCACATCCCGAGGCTCCAACCAGCGCTACGGTCTCTCCAGGTTCCACCTCTAGGGTCAGGCCCTGCAACACCTCAACATCCGGTCGGGTCGGGTAGCGGAAACGAAGACCCTCAAAGCGGATCTTGCTATTCACAGGTAACTGTCAAAATTAAAAGCCTTTTGTTTTTAAAAGCAGAAACGTACAGACAGGGCCAAACATATAACTTTCACCTTACAAAACCAGTAATTTTCTTTCCCATAATTTCAGCCAACACACTACATGTGCCAATATGAAATGCTGACCATAAATAGAACAACATTTCACATGATCTTACATATTATTAATTAAGGGTTGTAAAATTATTTAAAAGCTTTAATCACTTTGATTTCCAAAGCTCACATCAGAGGATAATTTACTATAAAAAAGAAAAAAGAAAAATCAATTTCTTTCAATTCTGAGAAAACAAAGGTGGAAAAAAAGGAAAAATATTTGATTGAATGTATTGAGTAACCTTCAGATATAACTACAGGTGACACTCGATGGCTCGAACTTCGATCTCTCGAAGTTCTTGATCTCTCGAAGTGAACTCACGGTCCCAATTTTTTTCTCTATATAACTAAGCAAATTTACTCTTGATCTCTCGAACTCCGATCACTCGAAGTTCTTGATCTCTCGAAGTAAAACCTGGGTCAGGTTATACATATTTCATTGTTTTTCACTCTTGATAACTCGAAGTGATTGCTGTGTACACACGCGGCCGATCAAGCGTATAATTATAGCTCTGCGTGGACCTTACCTGGACGGTTGAGTGAACTCGGGGGCTAGCGTGGTAGTGTTAATTGGTTGATTACGTAAGTGACACTACCCATTGCTTCCTTCAAAGGGTAGATAAGTAATTTGTAAGTGATCTATTAATTTCAAAGGCTTGTGAATATAACGGTAAATGCTCTTTATTTAAAATATTCTAACGTAATGATTAAGAAAAACATAATATGCTTTAAAGTTATTTAACGTGAAAAAATACACTTAATAACCACACAAGTAAGTTCTGTATTGTTTAAATTGAGGTAATGTAGCAGAAAATACGACTGAAATCATGTCAGACTATCCTTCCATGTTATAAATATAAATTTCCGGCTACTATAATTTTAGAGCCAAAATGACCGGAACAAAAATTTCCGGATTTTTTAAAACTTCGATCTCTCGAACTCTTGATCTCTCGAAGTTTAATCATGGTCCCTCGAAGTTCGAGTTATCGAGATTCACCTGTATTAGTAAATAGAGTTTTCAAATGGACACTCACGTCTTTCTTGCCCTCCTCCGAGTACGGATCAATGGTAGGTTCCTGTTCCAGGAGATAGAATATGTGAGCTGCGGACACCTTGGCTTTAGATGCGTCTGGAGCGAAGGCACTGGACTGTCCTAAAGCCATGGCTCCAAACACAATGGCACCAAATACCCTGAAAGAGAAGAAAAATTCCATAAAATGTTCAACACTAATGTGGCACCAATGTAGAAGAAAAAACAATCAAATGACACAATGTATACTAAACACTGTGTATACTAAACACTGTGTCACAAAATAGTTTAAACTGATATGCTGTGGTATCCTTAATATTCAAGAGTAACAATTTTCGTGGATAAAGTAAAAATCACAGTTTCAAGGATACGTAAATTCGTGGCCAATGTCCCTATCAATACAAAATATAAGTAGAAATTGCAGTTCAATGAATATTAAATTTCGAGGATAAACTTAACAATGAAATCAACGAAAATTGGTATTCAACGAATATTGATGAAACCACAGTATACATGTATATATCAATTTTTTTCATAATGATTACTTTATTTATCTAAAATCAAAGGCCTGAAGGCCTGCGCGGCGCATCGCATTGAAGGTAGCTAAAAACATCAGTACAAGTTGTTAAATATCGCCGTTCTACATGGGCAAGGTGGTGCGCTTTTCCTCATTCAGTTAGACATCATCTTATTCGTTTTATCAAGTGATAAAATACAAAATCTGTTCCTAGCTATAGGAAGACAGCCACTTACTCTCTTTTTAATATAAATATTTTATATACGAAATTATTACTTTTTTTACCTCCGATATTCGAACAATTAACGTCACCGCTTTTAAATTGAAGTATGAACTGTTCTTATGCAAATTATCTCATCGGTTGACTGGTCCTCTGTCCCTATCGTACATTGCAGACATTGTCTATCTCATCTGCGAATTAATCTTTGTTTTGTTCTTTCATTGATGTTGATGTTTTTTCAATGTGTAAAGGAGATATCTGTTGTTATGATTTGTTGATATTTTTAAAACGAATACTGAATATATGTTCCTGGTTGAAAATACATAACAATCAGAACGGCACTATATATCTATTGGCGCATTGATACTCGAGTTCTATGACGCCGCTTGTATATAAGCCGAGAGAAGTGAGCTGACAGCAATGAGGCTACATCGCTGATAGCGATGCACCTCAAAAACAATTTTAACTCCTACAATTGATCATGAAAAGATAGATTGAAACATCATATGTTCTTATTTAACAAAGAACACCTTTCCTTTCCAACTCACTTGAATACATCAGTGTAATCCATCTCTCCTTCCTTAATCAGGTAAGCTCCAAACCAGAAAGCGGCAGCATAGGCGAAGAAGAGGATGCCTGTAGAGAAGGAAAAAGCGAGGGCGGTGAGGTGGGCCTTCTTCAGCGAGGTGTAGTATGGTCCAATCAGCAGGCTGCGGTAGTTGTCCACCATCTTCTCCTCCTTGGTCAGACTCGCCACCGTGCGGATGTTTTCGATGGATTCCGTGGCCGTCTTGCCAGCTTCTTCCAAAGCTTCTTTGTTTTGGCCTTTATTGTGAAGAAATTAAAACAAGGCACTGTGAAGGCATTTGGTGAGAAGAAACAATTAAAGAACTGATTTGATCTATCTATTGATCTATTGTTTGATTTTTGGTGAAAGTTCTATTTCTTTCAAATACAAGTTGCAAAACACAATACAACACATATTAAACTATCAACTGCCTAAAGATAATATTTCTGAATCAATAAGGAAACCTGACTTAATTATCATATGTCACATCGATTCCCCTCACCTGCGACTCCCTGTAAAAGCTTCATTTGTAAGGCACCAGCGATCATAATGAATGGGAGAAATGCGATTATCACCAGAGTCAGCTTCCAGCCATAGATGAATGCGATCACAAAGGCCGTCCCTAGGTTAGCTATACTCTGTACAATGCTTCCTAAACGAGCTCCAGAGATCTGTATAAATAAATTTAAGTTTAATAGATGGTACCCGCCCTATCTAACAAATATTCTTCATTGGTTTAAATTAATTTGCTTCTTTCAGATAATCACTTATTTCATGTTCTTTTGGCATCATTGAAAGATACAAAATAAATTCAAACTTGAAGAAACTTAAATCAATTCCCATTGAAATGAGAGAGAGAGAGAGACAGACAGACAGACAGATGGACAAACAGACAAAGAGACAGTGAGAAAGACAAAGAGAGAGAGAAACAAAAGCAATTTGGGTAATGATTGCTTTACAGTCAGGTACAAATCTGTAGAATGGAGTTTCTTACCCCATGAACTTGCGATGCAGTCGGTGGCCAGCCGCGTGGTGAGAGCGCCGGTGGAGTTTTTGTGGTTGTCGAAGAAAGAGATGTCCTGTCTGAGCATGGCCTTAAACACCAATCTACGCAGTCTGCTGGTCAAGCTCTCGCCAGAATATCCAAAACAGTAGCCCTGAAAAAACAGATTCCCTTGCATCAAGTATGTACCCCAGTATATAATAATAATATAATTTCAACTTGTAATGAAAAATAATTTGTCTTTTAATAAGAAATGAAAAGTATCTTAATATTTGGACAAAATTTATCATAAAGAAATTGCTTTCAATAAATTTGTGGAAACATAAATATTAAACAAGAGATGTTTGTGAAACACTTATGCTCCCCCTCCCTTGGAAACATTCACAAAGGAAAATAAACGGAAACTGCAAATAATTGGAAGTTTTCCAAGTCAAATGGGCATAACTCTGTCAAAAATTGCTCAATACATGTAGTAACCAAAATCAAATTTGACCTAGACATTATCATGATAAATTTACATACCAAATTTCATTTCAATATGTGCAAACTCTGCGAAAAAATAAAATGAAATTGAAAACCGGAATGTACAGGTATGAATATATGGATTTACCTGAATGTACATGTATTATTACCGTAGATGGAATTTACCTGAGCATACATGTATTATTAGATGGAATTTACCTGAATAAACATGTATTAGTATATGACATTTACCTGAATGTACAGGTATAAGTAGATAGAATTTACCTGAGGATACAAGTATTAGTAGATGGCATTCACCTGAATATACAGGTATTTACCTGAACGAGGAAGGTGAAGAAGCTGATGACTCCGATGCCACACATCAGTAAGACGTACAAGTTGATCTTCTCATTCTGTACATCAGGATCCGTCTCAGAGAACACCTGTAAAACACACATCACAAATATATCACTTCATATAGCTAATACAGCAAATATACATGTAAGTCCACTTGCAAAACACGTGTTAACTGTCCTTTTCATATTGCAGTACTTCTAGAAATACAGAACAAAATTCTTACTTTTGTTATTTTGAGAACCTTTATTACCCCTATCGCTTGAACAAACACCAAAATCATTCAGCTTTGAGAATACAATATATCATTATTAATAACGTTTCTTGAATAACTGTAAACCAACTTTTATTCGTGTGCGAGATATTTTCGGGAGGTTCGCGAGAGCCTTGTTGTCGCAAATATTTCTCGCCGCGAACCAGACCTTGTTGTTTGATTCTTGTCACAACATGGGTCTGGATAAGGCTTGGTCGCGAAAATTAGTCGTCGCGATCCATCAAAAACAACCTATTAATCATGTATCTGAGATACACTTGGGATTTTTGAGAGCCACCCTTACCCCTAGGATTTCTGAGAAGATGACGGCGAAGGCTGGCTGGACTCCTCCGTTACCTATGGCCGCCAGACAACCAAACATAATGTACTGGCCATTCCTTGGCGTTCATCTTCAAAACCTTGGCAATGCTGACTGCAGGGGGTTCCTCTGAATCTTCCTTTTTCTGTTGGTAAAAAAATATAAAAACCTTTAATGGGTTTCAACTGTTTCATTATTTTTTTTTTTTTGCTGTACTTGACCTTTAACACGTAACAATGATCTGTCAATTGCATCAACCACAATTTTTTTAATAGTTTTTGTCATACCCAGTATGTTACTTATGATTGAAAACAGACTTGTAAATAGAACTTACTGATTTTATTAAAATCTAAAAATCTTCAAGTAAAAGTCAATTAAAAAAAAAACACCCTTATTAAAAACAAGGGTTTTTTGGGGGGGAAATTGTTATAATTTTTAAAGAGAAAGCTTAAAAAAATTTTTAAAAATTCCTAAATACAAATCATGAAAATGTATTACCAGGTATGAGTTTGCAATATCTCAATATTTAATTTTGACTGTCATTTCAGGAGAATGAATTGTAATTTTGTAACTCCATCTTTTCAAAATTAGATCTTTGATCCGCATTAAGTAGATGGTGGACTAAAGATTTCCTGTAAAAGTGGTTATTTACGCGAGGGAGAAAGTTACACTTGTTTAATATGCAATTCGCTTTAAACTGCATAAAATATCCCCACGCATATGGTATAAAACTCAAAACTTAAGAGTAGTAAATCACGCATCCACATATTTAATACCAATGCGTATAGTTTGTCCATAGAAAACGCATACATTACCACCAGTGTAAGTAATTACAACTTTTACAGTAATTTCAATAGATTGTTTTTGACTTTGGCACAGTCATGCCAAATATCAACAGATGCATTGACTAAGAGAATGTATCATAAAAGAACATGGTATGTACCCCCTCTTTGGCATCTGTTGTGGTGGGGACTTTATCGACAGACAGCTGGGTCTTGAGCGGACTCTTGGCTTGATGAGATGTCTGACGAGACAGCTGACGGTCAACGGTCTTCTTGTCCTGGATAAACTCGGCTATTAGCTCCTCCTCTGAAAAAACACAGATCATTACACTGACTTCAGATAGTTAAGGCACCGCAATATGATCTAAACAGTCAAAGCAATTTCAAATTCATTGATAACTGAAATTCTAGATTCAGGGTTTATGGAGCAGTAGTTAAGACTAAAGTGAAAATGTGTGCAAGATCTTAAAATTTTTATCAGATTGAAAGCACAAAAACTCTACAATGCTCAAAAAAATTTTTTCCCAATTTAATATGTGGTCAGGTATGAATTTCATGATTCGATCAGTTAATGTTTAATATTCATTTGATGAACAATTTATTTTGACTAAAGTTTAAACCATCTGCTTCCTGATATTTGGGTCTGATATGTTCTGGTCAAAACAATTTTCAAAGATTCAAAAGAGGAACTGCCAGTAGCTAAGAAATAGGTACAAGTCATGTGTATTCACATATTTCTCTGATTGAAAGTAGATTAAATTGGATACAAAGTACATTATAATTATAAATACTGATACATGTATATAATATATGTTAATAATTAACAACTCTTTTCAAGTTAATCCTTTTGTAAACTGTTTACTTTTAAATTAATCTTAGACTATAAGCTAGATAAAAAGAAATGTTTCATAGAGCCATTAAACGTCTTTCATTTGTGACATGGCGTTATCATGCAAGAATGGCAGTAATTTAAGTAATCAATCTAAATTGGTACATTCAATTCAAATGATGAAATGTTTACAAATTCTATTCACACATACACTTCCAAAAGTTGATAAAAAAAATTTCGAGCATTAATTACGTCACACAATTCAAACAAGCCCTGAACTTTGAACTAAAAATTTCTTTCAATTAATGCTTTCTCTTTCATTTTCTCAATTTAAACCTTACTTCCTTCTAAGTAAACAAATATTCATGGCTTTATGTGAATGGCTAGAAAACTGCCTTCCCAACCACTGCCATTAACCATGCAGAATACATACATCTTAAAAATGTATTTTTATAATAT
The DNA here is from genome assembly GCA_015776775.1 of Magallana hongkongensis. NCBI lineage: Eukaryota > Metazoa > Mollusca > Bivalvia > Ostreida > Ostreidae > Magallana > Magallana hongkongensis. The sequence goes on along the minus strand of CM027475.1, from coordinate 345,205 downwards.
ACGGGTATTTTCTTTAAATTCCAAAATCAGCCATATTAATGAACATTCATTAGAATTTGTGTTTCGCAAACATGTACCGTAAATAAATAAGTGTTATAATTTAATTATGATAATTGACGATTGTGTTTAAATAAACATGTATTAAGAAAGTCATTAATATCAACACAATGTCAACATGCAGATGGGGAGGGGAGGGGGGGGATGTGGGACATTACCCATACTTTTATCAAGCTAATATTGAATAAGCAAAATCAATTCCCATTGAAATCAAAAAGAGCAGATTATAATGGCAATAGTAAGCATGCAAAGCGCAGATTCCTGGTTTGTTGTGCATAAATCATCATACATTGTATTTTGTTTTCCTGCGTTTTGTACAGGAGTACACCCCTAAGGAAAATGTCTTATACTCAATAAATAAGCCCATGTGGGTGGTATAACAGCAGTGTTTATTTAAGGTAGCTTTCAACTGACGTAAGCTGAAAAGAGTAATTTCCCTTTGTCTGGTGTGCATGCATAGATCAATGCTTAAATTCCTTTAGATTTCAGGCAATTTATTCATAACTAAAACTTTGGTCAATTTATACTACTCTTTAAATTTTGGTTTTTGGGTTTGTTTTTTTTAATAAATCGGTGTTTATTGGATATATAAGGATTCTGTATTTAATGTTTTTTTATATGATGTACTTGGATTTATAATTGAATATATTTCTGCTCCGATATTTGACCAGCTGGTGACAAAGGGAAATATCTCATACAGTAATTTTGTCATCTGAAAATCACCTGACTGTAATTATTTGTAGATTTCTAGTTTGTATCGTAATCTTTGTTTTTGTGAGAGAAGGACCCAGGGTTTGCCTTAAGTAAATGACTGTACCTTCATCATCTTGTAATCCTTCTGTATGTTAAGTTATCATGAAATAAAAGTGAAACATACATTGTACATACAATAAATGGTAAGAATTATACAGGTGTGTACAAAAGTCTGGCACATTCGTACAAAAAATAGTTAGTCATACAGGTATGTACATAAGTCATCTACAAAGTGAAATGAAGAATGCTGGATTGTTCTTACATAATAATATATTTACATCTACCAAGTATTATTCCCTCTATTTCTTACAAAAACTTATAGTTAATTCATAGCTCTATAGAAACAGCCAGACTGAAATCTACATGCCCCGTTTATCAATTAGTCGAAATCTACAGCGGCTGAAACTTGAGAAGAAATTGACAGGTCTGAATTTGACATGCCCTGTTTATCAATTGGTCTAAACCTACAACAACCTACAAAATATCACGGACCGCACGAAATAAACAATAAAATGCTTTCATTGATGATTCATGCAGGTTATGAAGGTAGCGATCACTGCAGAAAAAATTTACATCACCAAAGAACGCATTTTATTGTTTAAATAAATACACTGGAACCTCAATTCATACATATATACATGCACTTCATCAACACAAAATCTCATTGAATAAGTTAGCCATTCAAATTCATGCACAAGACAATTGAGTGCTCTGATTTTGCATTGAATAAGCCAGGTATAAATAGCCATGGTTAGAATGTACAAATTTTATTTCCATCCTTCATTTCACTTGAGATATATATAAGATGATCTGTACAATATGTGATTTTCATCCAAGTTATGAGTTTTATATCCTCATGCAAGTCTTTAGCTTGAGTCAGGGGATAAAAAACACATAATGTGCTTTTTCGCCATCTCCTTAAAATCGCAAATTATTGAATACGCAAAAATTATATCCTGTATCATTTTCTTTAAGAAACTTTATAAATAAAAAAAAATGACTGATGCAAATTAAAAACATTAAAGATTTTCCCAATTTTCACAAAATTTGTGACACGCGAAAAAAAAACCGGATATACGGTGTCAAATTTTTATTACATGACTAATGATATCAACTTAACATTGGTGCAAACATGCGATTAAATAGGTCATTGTGATATATCTATTCATGTTAATCAAGTCAGTCATTTTAAACTAAAAAAGTAAAATATGCATAATAGTCCTAATAATGTGATGTTAATCTAACTAGAGCTAGTCAACTAATTGTATCTACTCAATTTCTGAATGAAAAAAAAAAACAAACAAAAAAACAAAAACAAAAACGTAAAATATAATATTTTAGTCCTGTAATTTTTCCCCTATTATTTCTGTACTTTTTTTTAAGTAATCTAAATTAACATAAAACTTATCAACTTTTCAATTTAAAATGTCAATTTAAAAATCTAATCAAAATCCATTTTTTCAGAAATATTACAAAATGTACACTTCAAATTCCAAGATAATATTAACACCACATCTACATGCTATAAGGCTGTAACCAAATGATGCAAAGGTAGAATACAATTCTAAACTGATAATTGTGCAAACAAACACCAACTAGTTAATGTGCTTTGCAAACCTAATCATTTTGTTAATATGCTAAATGAAAACTTAAAGGTAAAATACAAAAGATGTTAGTCCTACCTTCTTCATCAACATCTTGTGTCTAAAATGGGGGGAAAAATCAATGTAAAAATTATAATTTTTTTAAAACCAAAGTTGCAAATCAGTAGCAAACATGAAGGATATGTTTATATTTGTTTTTTTTTTTAAATTGATTGACAGCTTCAACTCTCACCTGATTGGTCACCAGTGTGTGGTACACACCCCCTTTTTCCATCAGCTGTTCATGTGTTCCATTTTCTACAATAACACCTTCCTGGAAGCCGGCGATTTTGTCGGCGGTTTTGATGGTGGACAGTCTATGGGCTACCACTATCGTGGTTCTACCAGCCCTGGCCTATAAATAGAAACCAATCATTTATGTGCATTTAGTATTTTATTCAAGCATGCAAACTATGTAAATTTTACAGTCCACATTAACTAATTACTGTGGAATCATTAGATTTCGTTGCGGCTCAATTTTCGTGGAATTCATGGGTACCTCTCGTCCACAAAATAACCATCCTCCACAAATTAATAAATTAGAGTTATAAAGTCATAATTGTAGGTATAAGAGATTACACGAAATTACATCCCACGAACCTGTAAATTTTAAGCAATCCACGAAAATTGGCCCCCACAAATTTTAATGATTCCACACTATGTTGTAAAATAGGCCTTAATTAGAAAGCTTTTTATCTCTTTTTGAAATTCTCTCCATATCTAATACTCAAAGAAGACACCTAAATCAGAATGTCTTATGATTTATAAAAACTTACACAAGTCCTTTAAGAAATGAAGATAATAATTTTTCTATTGATCGACGTATCAAAGAAAAAATTGACCGAAAAACTTCATCAATGCGCGTAGCGCATTGATGAAAAAGTTTTCCGGTCAATTTTTTCTTTGATACGTCGATCAATAGAAAAATTATTATCTTCATTTCTTATCATTTAATAAAACATTTTCAAATAAAAAAATGTGATCAAAAATGTAAATAATGTAAATGAAGCGCGCGTATGAATACAAAACAACAACAGCAACAATATTCAAAATGGATGCGCCTTCAGCTGATGCAGGGCTATTGAGCTGAATTAAAGGATTAAACACAAATAGTGAGTTAAAATCTGAACCGGCTGAATTGAAAACGAAAGGAAAATACATGCGATAGCTTGTGATATTATTCACTGTGCAGAAAAACTCGTAATAAAACTAGTTTTCATGTGAGATCGCTGGAATATGCAACTGGACATAACCATCCAAGAAAAGGCGATCGTGAATGAAATAGCTGATATGTCGACAGAGAATAGTATGTATAAGCGACTTTTGTATACGTTGTGGTAACTAGATAGCCAGTGATGTATTGAAACGGTATTTCTGCCGCTTGCAATGCGCTGAAGGAGTTGATGCATTACTCATAGCTTTTCTTTACGACGCTTATTCTGATGACAGATGGTGTACGTGTGTAAATTCAAAAATCATCGTTACCAAATTTGAACAGAAGTGTTACCGTGAAAGTTTATAGGCCTATATGTTCGTTATAATATTCCTGGAAAAGGAACAGCAAGCCTCGCTGTAAATGTTGATTGATCTCAAGCAGACAAAATCGTTAGAAGATGCTTAATTCTCTATTTCGTGAATCAAATAATGTGTTTTGTTTATTTTTTAAGGTTAAACTTTCATTTTTTTATATTCACAAGGTTGCATTTTGTTTGCTGACAATAAAACAGACACAACTTTACATTTTGTTGACAGTGTTTATCTTGGAAATTCCCGTTCTTTAAATAGTGTTAGATCAGAACAGTTGAGAAAAGTAGATCCGGCAAAAATTTTATTGATGCAGGTATCAAAGAAATTTTTTGACCAATCAGAAGCGCCGATATCTCATCAAATGAATAAATATTAAATGATTGTCTAAACCTTCAGTATTGAGATTGAGGCAAATAAAACTAACTGAGGACCTAGCTCACCTGGTCTAACCCCTCCTGAACCAAACATCAGACAACGACATTAGGGTAAGTAATTCATCTTGTCTAATGCCTCCTGTATTGAGGTAAGTAACAGTGACTGAGGACCTCACCTTGTCTAACGCCTCCTGTACGACCGACTCACTATCCGTGTCCAGAGCTGAGGTGGCCTCGTCCAGCAGCAGGATTTTGGGGTCCTTGACCAGGGCCCGGGCGATAGCGATCCTCTGTTTCTGTCCTCCACTCATCTGGGCCCCCCTCTCTCCCACCAGTGTCTCGTATTTCTGTAAATAGAGAGTAATCCCTGAATGTGATATGCTTTCAGGTTACATTGGTTGAAGCATCAATAAATAACAGATAATAATAAATGATGGTTAAATCCATGTTCATGTACTGAATGAAATTTTATGAAATGCCAAAAAAAAACCACACAGAAGTTGAAAATTGCAATAAAATCTGTTAGTTATTCACAAAGAACTTTTTGGAAATATTAATAAACTGACAGTTTCCTGCTCATTCAAACACATCTCTATGGTAACATGAACCTGTCGGGAAGAATTAAAATTCTGAAGCAAAACAGACAACATATTGATTCTAATTGCAATCATTATCCTTACATTAGGAAAATTCATTATAAAGTCGTGGGCGTTGGCCATTTTGGCGGCGGCTTCGATCTCCTGCTGAGAGATGCTTTCCTTGCCGTAGCGGATGTTCTCGGCGATGGTGGTGGCAAATAGAATGGGTTCCTGGCTGACCACCCCTATCTGCTGTCTCAGCCATTTTGTGTTCAAGTTCTTGATGTTCCTACCGTCCAGTGCGACCTATAATCATTCAATATTTGTTCATTGCCGATTTCCTTATTTTATGCCATTACTTAATTCCGCGATTTAACTGTTCGCAAATGCCGAATATTTCTTATAGTTTTATGTAGTTTACATATATCTGAAAAATACAAGAGATATTAAATTTTGTGAATTGTGCTTCTTGCAATTTTATGCGGATATTAATTCCTTGTGTTTAATTAGGAATCAATGCCTTTTTTAGTATGCTCTACTGAAAAGTTTACAGTTCACCTGTATACAGTAAAGCATGGTTATAGCAAACATGCTTAATATAATGAACAGACGCTTGCAACGAAGTGATTCTTATTCCCTAAAACTTAATTACATGTTGTAAACTTGGCGGATGGTCTTTTAACGAAGCAAAATCACCCGTCCTTGGCACTTCGTTATAAATGTGTTTTACTGTAAACGTTGCAATGGCTTGCACCAGAAACAAAATCTGCATACATGAACTTGAAAAGACGGCATAAAAAAATGAAAAAAAGTATTATTATAAAACAAAAGATTTCTGTAAACTCCACATTAAACATGAGGAATTAATTATATCTCTAACATTGCCTGAAGCACAATTTCCTGATTTTTTAAAAAACTATTTATCAAAATTCAGTGTTTTAATATTCTCTAATATTCTTAGGATTTGATGCAAAATGGTGGAACTGTGGCTTATTGCCGTACTCCCATAAAATACAGAATCCACAGTATATCCAAGACCTACCTCTCCTTCCTCTGGGTCATAGAAGCGCTGTAGTAGCTGTATAATGGTACTCTTACCACAGCCACTGGAGCCCACCAGGGCCACCGTCTCTCCTCTGTTGATGTCTAATGACACACCCTTCAGAACCTGGGAAGATATAAGGAGTACTGTAGAAGCACATATTTTCGTTGGGTTAAAATGTCTTTCTTTATAAACCAAATAAAATTTTGTTGGCATTTAATTTCGTCATATTGTAATCTCTAAAATGTATCTCATATCAACCCTGTATTTATTGATAAACTTCATCGTGAATTTAATTTCGTTGATTTATACTGCCAATGAAAAGAACGAAATTAAATCCTCAAAAAATACCGGTATTTCTGCATATACAATATTTAGAAAAATCTGATAAAACTAACATTTTCTTGATAGAAAAATTTGATGTAGTATGATTTTCTTGGTAGAAAATGTGTGATTTTTTGAGTAGAAAATGTTTGATTAATCAGGTTTATGTAAGATATGCTTATCTTATGTGACAAGGTATGCAAAGAAGTGAAAAATAAAGAAAAGTATTTTCAGCATGTCAATTGAAAGTTCTAACTAAAGCATTTCTTAAACTACAATTTTATATGAGAAAATTTCTTGTAAATCTTGATCACTTGTACTAAAATTGACCAAATTTTCCAAGGCATTCATTTCAACATTTACAGCGAGTAAATGCATGCCATGATGTGCATTAGTACACAGGTACCTGAATCTTAATCAGCTAGTTTAATTGCAGTAAAACTTGTCACACTTTTACAAGGCATACATTCAACATATACAATAAGACAAAGAAGTACATTGTATAAAACTTCCACATACTGTGGAATCATTAGATTTCATGGTGGTCGTGGAATTTAATAGTACCTCTCATCCATCAATTAACATCCTCCATGAATTGATAAATTAGGATTAAAAAGTCATATTTTCTTTTGTAGGTAAGAGAATACACAAAATTATATCCCCGCAAACTTGTAAAATTTAAGCAATCCACGAAAAATGGTCCCCCACAAATTTTAATGATTCCACAGTAAGTACACAAGTGCCCACATCTTAGCAAGCAGTTTTTTAGTACACAAGTATCGGCATCTTAGCAAGCAGTTTTTTAGTACACAAGTGCCCGCATCTTAGCAAGCAATTTTTTAGTACACAAGTACCTGGACATCCTCTCTGGCGGGGTAGCGGAATTTGACATTCCTCAACGTAATATTTCCATCCACTTTAGATGGTTTCTCGCCCGCGTCTGAGGCTGAGTCTATGTGAGGCTCCTACGGGGAAATAAAACAGTCAGATGTTTCTATTCAACACAATGAGCTAAAGCAGTCATATTTTGCTATGATTTATCAAATTTTGATTTAAAAAAATTCCCACAAAATAAACCGTCCAAGAATAGATAATTTCAATTACATTTATTCAATTCTATATGTAAATATACTGATTTAATTCTGATATTCTTGCAGCGATTAGTTTCAAATGAAATTTTAAGCTATTTAGCTTACCTGCTCCATAAGAGCAAAGACAGTATATGCTGCCCCTCTAGCAGTGGCTAAACTTTGCATGCTGGGTGCAGCATGACCCAAAGAAAATGCTCCAATTAAAACACTGAAAAATACCTAAGGAAAAGAAAAAATCAAGTATTTTCAAAAAATTAGAACTGTATAAAATCCCTATGTCATTTTCCAAAGTCACTAAAAAAACCTTTGTCTCATTATATTTTTGGATATGACAAAATATGAGCAAATATTCATTCAATTTTTTGTTAAATAGACACTTTGATACAAAAAATCAAAAACAAAAACAAAAACAAAAAAATAAATAAAAATATTCCCATTATATTAACTTTAGAAGAACAGTGCACATAAATCAAATTAAGAATTAATGTAAAATTCTGATATAATTTGTGCGCGGCGATGGAAAATAAACTTACGATTAGGACATTGGATACTCGATAATCGTCATCTTCACGGATAAGTTTTGCCCCATACCAGAACCCCAGTCCATAGGCGCAGAATACGACTAGATACACTAGTCCGGTGGACCATCCAATGGTGATACCTTTCTTTATACCACTCTTCTTGGCCTCATCCAGATGACCATTATACCTAAACAAAATCGTAAATAGCACGATGAATTCTAACTTCATACCATTTTGAAATATCATACATTCCTATCACTATTAAGGGGAATCATTTTTATTCTTGGGGGGTCAATGTTTTTGGGCAGCCAAAATTTTCTTGGTTCGTGAGGAAGTAATTTCGTTGGAAGTGTAATCAGGATAATTTTGATAAATATTAAGCAAATAATTGTGAAAAGGTTCGTGGGGATGTAAATTTGTTGGCAAGGATTACCCACGAAAGCCAAAAACATTGGTCCCCCACGAACAATGATGATTCCACAGTATCTGACACAACCATAACCTGTGGTTACAGGATTTCTTGGTCTATCCCCCCTTTATATGTAGAAGACCACCACAATTAGCTGACACCACTATTACCATATGTGGTTACTCGTTGCATTCTTTAGCCTGTGCCTACCTCCCCTCAGTGATTAGAAAACCACCACAACCAGTATCAGCTGGCACCACAATCACCACATATGTGCATATGTGGTAACTCATTTGTTCAATGGTCTGTCCCCCTCTTCCCCTTTCCACACCTACAACATGAGCTAGCATCACCCCTATAATATATTCCTCTGTGGTTACCTGTTCCATTTCTTGTGTGTCTCATTGGCATTGGTTTGTCTCTACCCCAACCCCCCACATTTCAACACCAAGAACACTAACACTTTTAACTGATATTTTTAGTCCATTACCCTTTCCCCCTTTTACCTAGAAGATCATAGCCATCAGCTGACACTATCCTTTTTGGTTACCTGTTGCATTTATTGGATTGTCTGCCCCCCCCCCCCCCCCCACCCGAATACTACCACTTTTAGCTGACATTTTTACCATCCATCAGGGTTGTCTCTAAAAATTGAAGTAGAAGGAAGAAATAAAAAAGTAGAAGGGGGTCTGGGGGATCTAGCTTATAGCTAGATTGTGTTTGGAATGCAAAAATAGGCGGGTAAATAAATCACTTTAGGCAGGGGAATTCCCGGCCCCCCCGGGTCTTAGAGACAACCCTGATCCATGTGGTACCCTGTTACACTTTTTAGTCCTTTATGATTATCGTTTTCCCCTTTAACACCTAGAAGACCATAGCCACCAGCATACACTATCCTTTTTGGTTACCTGTTGCAGATCATAGCCATCAGCTGACACTATCCTATTTAGTTACCTGTTGCAGATCATAGCCATCAGTTGACACTATCCTATTTGGTTACCTGTTGCAGATCAAAGCCATCAGCTGACACTATCCTATTTGGTTACCTGTTGCAGATCATAGCCACCAGCTGACATTATCCTATTTGGTTACCTGTTGCATTCCTTTGTCTGTCCACCAAAAGCTGCCACCGTTCTGATGGCCCCGAGCACTTCCTCTGCCACCGACCCAGCCTTGGCGTACGCACTCAACTCCTTACTGGAGGTCATGGACATCAGCTGCAAGGTCAATTCAAGGTCAAATTCTGATCATCTTACAAAATGAAAACTCAAGACTGTCAAAGATTTTTGTATTGAACTAAACAAGACTATAAGAGTAAAATAATATTATATCAAAGGATTTGTAGTATGGAGGTTAATAGTCATCGGTGGTCAACACTTTTAAGTTTATTGTGCATTATTTGTTTGGGGTTGGTGTTTTTCATATACTTAATAAGAAATATAGCAGTCCAGTAGACACTTAAAGAAGCTGGGTGGTATACCATGGTAAAGAAATTAATCATCAGATATGCCTTAAACTTTTAAAAGAATGACAATTTTGGCCATAAACTATCTTGTGTCATTATTATTCAAAGGGATTAAACTAATGTCATACAAAAAGAGAGAGAAAATGTATAGCATTAGTTAAATTCTTCGTAAAGAGGAAATCCAAACATTTTAGCTTTAAAATTTAAACATTTCCTTATATCTTATACAGAGCTCTTCATCATGGAGGAGGTAAATATGGTAGGTCACGACTATCCAGCCCTCCTAATGACTCTCCTTGAGCACCTACCTTACTCATCAGTAGAGCCACCCCTGCCAATACGGGACTGATAGCCAGGATGACAAGGGTCAGTTTCCATCCGTAAGCAAATCCGATGGCAAATCCAGCAAAGAATCCAGACATCCACTGGATAAAGGTCCCCATCTTATCCCCTATCCCAAGGTGGATCTTATTGATGTCACTGAAAATTAATCAAAGTATTGAAAGTCATGCCAGTTGCAACGATAAGACCATCTTCACTTTTTTACAGCATTAATACACAATATCCTATGGCCAAACAAAGTAAATTTTGAATCTTAAGCACCTCTGCATTAGGTCAAATGCTGCCACATATAATAATTTTATTGCTATTTAGAAAAAGGGAATAACTGAATTCTAATTCAAAGTTCAACTACTAACTTGAGTTACAGTTGAACTTCAATATCTCGAACACTGATATCTCGAATACAATGGATATGTTGAAGTGACTTGTAAGTCCCAACCCCTAATATTTTGAGAATTTTACCCTTGATATCTTAAATACTCAGATATCTTCAAGTTTTTAACAGTCCCATCTAGTTCGAGATAATGAAGTTTGACTGTATTTTCTTTGCAAATTTTGTATAAAAAAAATTCAAAATACTAATCTGTAGCATAATATTTTGAAAGTTTTGGCCTGAGAACCAATGAACTTAAAATTTTTTTTGCCTAAATTCTATTTAAAAAAGGACAAATTGTTGCTTACTCTGATAGTCTGGTACTAAGCTCGCCCGAGTCATGTGTATCGAACCAGCCAATCTCTTGCCTCATTACATTGGAGAAGAACTTGATCCTGATTTTGTGGCATTGTCGCTCTGCGGCAGTCACCCACCCCACCACCTGTCCATACCCCAAAACGAGGACAGCACAGCCGATGGCTACAAATTAATTTGAAATCAAGCATTTTAGACCACTTTGAAGCATAGACCCCTTTACCATAACTTGCGGTACAGTAAAACAAGCTTATAACAAAGTGCCACGGATGGGCGACTTTACTTCGTTATGAGCAAAATGTGTTATATCCGTCAAGTTTACAACACATTATATAGTCATGGGGAATGAAAATCCCTTCCCTGTAAGCGTCAATTCATTATAAACGCGTTCGCTATAACCATGTTTTACTATATTGCTCTTTTGCAAGGCAACATAATATAGATATTGCCTGGTAATGTATTAATTTTTGACATTCTGGTAAATTCACGGAGTAAGATTATCGTATCTAATAATTTTTCAACAATGCACTAGACTAATCCCAAGCAATTCAGGGGTACTAAGGTTTCATCAGACGGGTATTTGTTGAATACCAATTTTTTCAAGGATTTTGTTGATGATTTGATAATTGAAATTTAATATGTTCACTGAAAAGCAAAATCTAATGGAAATTTTGCAAAAATCTGCAAAAATTGATCCCCACACACAATATGCACAGATAAAAGAAACAACAGAAAATTTTTAATTCAGTCTGACAGTGCAACTATCCAGCTTTAAATCATATTGAGAAACAAAAGGATTAATTCACATCTTCCTACTGTGGGAAACAGTTCTTTTCATTAAATCTAATTATTTACATTTTCAACTGTCTTTTTCTGTGATAATACAATTCAATTTTGAAGCCTAGAGCCCAATAATTTCATAAAAGATGTACGACACAAAATGGGCGTATCTTATAGCATAACCAAAAAACAGTAGGCGTGTCTTATAACATAACCAAATAACAGTATTGGCTGCGCCGTGTATATACATAGTAATACGTAGCATCAGGCTACATGAAAAAATAGTGGTTTTAAAATGTTGTTTTTAAAGTGTAGAAACTGGAAATAATATAAATATAAGTAATAAGGAATCATTCTTTGAATATTATGAAGAGAAAATTTGGGTTGGAGCTTGGTCAAATCTATCATAAAGCTCTTCGGGCTTTACTGGATTTGACTACGCCCCAACCGAAATTGTCACCTCATAATACTCAAAGAATGATTCCTTATTCCTTAAATAATTAAATACATTACAAACCATTCACTCACCTATGTAATAGACAGCAAACTCTGTCATTACGTCCAACAGATCATTACTGAGCTGGTCATTGTACAGTGTGAAGTCTGTCACATTGTAATAGGTGGTCAGGTTGTTTAAATGAGGTCTGAAATCAAAGAGACATCATTGGAGCATGGCACAATACAGTAAAAGTGGTTATTTACACTGGTGGTTAAGTACGCGTTCTCTATGGTCAAACAATATGCGTGGGTATTAAATAGGCGGATACTGTATAAAGAATAAGTGGTTGAGACATATCCATTGTACTGTATACAGGGTTATTATCGCCCCATGTTATTATCGCCCCGTGTAATTTTTGCCCCGTGTTATTTTCGTCCTTCTACACTTGCAAACAGTTTCCTCCCATCTTGAATTCGCCTAGACACATTAAATTTGTTTAAAGAAAAATAGTTGAAGACATCTGAATTTGCCCAATCTTGAATTCGTCCGATAACAATGAGGGAGAAAGGGGCAAAAATAAAACGGGGTCGAATATTTCCCTGTATACAGTACTTGAGATATCTATACTTACTTCAGTAGTTCAGGCTCTTTAATTATTCCATTAACAGTGAGTCCAGCAGATGATAAATATGTAGAATTTAAGCTCAGGAGAAAATATTCGAATTTCTTGGACTCGACAAATGTGTCGATCATGCTGCCGAACACGATAATCATACAAGGCAAGGAGGCGCCATGGCACATTGCACATATGGACCCAAGTATCATCATAATAATGTCAATGCAATCTGAGTATTTAAACTAAAAATAAAAAAATATTTTTTATTTATAATACTTGGTATAAAAAATGGGGTTTTTGCACCCCTGATATGAACAGTGGCACGCGCCTTTATCACCCCCCCCCCCCCCCCCCCTGTATCATCACCCTTTATTTCAACCTTTATCACACCCTTAAATACACCTTTCTGGAACATCTCCAATATCGGCCCTCATGCTGCATGTTGGGCATCGAAACCTGCATCTCCCTTTTTTCAACTACGTATATGTTTAAGCAATTTATGCTATTGTTATTTGAAAATGCTTTTATCACTCTTATTGTCTGCAAGAGAATTCAAACACCAGTTCAATGTCAGAGTTACTTCTCTTTAACTACAGCTATAAAATGTATCAAGCAATTGTTCCTATGTTTATTAAAGTTAAAAGTAATCATATTAAATTAAATGAAAAGAAAGTTTAATTTCAAAATTTCTTGCCTTAACCATTTTTTCTATGAATTCCAACATTTAATTTCCCTCAGTTAGAGGAGCTTTCTGTACTCACAACTTCTAAAGTTCTGACAATTTTTCTATGAATTCCATTAGCATTTAATTTTCACTTACTTAGAGGAGCTTTCTATATACTCACAATTTCTAAATTTCCGACCATCTTCTGCGGCTCTTCTTTCTTTTTGTCTTTCTCTCCTTCATTCACTCCGTCTTTATCCGCACTGACATTCACGTTATCCACATCCACCGTGGATGCTGTTGCCGGGCGGCCATTACTTGCCATCATTTCCTCCCCTTCAGAATCTTTATGAAGGTAACAAAGATATATTAACCCCTTTCGCGGTAACTGCTACTACTGCTTTATTGCAGGGCAAAATGACATAATTTGGTGAAATATGACATAACATCAATTGTTTCATTTATGTCATTTAATTATCTACCTTCTAAAATTTTGGCAAAGTCTATCAATTTGCCCTGCAAAAGAGCAGTACCGCAGGGGTATATTAGAAAAAAATTTATATTTGCAAAAATGTTTCCTTATTCATGTAAAACTTAACCTACTGAAGAGCAAAACTGTTTATTTTTCTGTTAAATTTTTTTTAAAGTCACATCGAAATATCAGGTAGTGAATTTGATAATCATTTTCATTGTACTCAAAACTGTGCAATCTAAATCTGAAAAAAAACGTCAGATATTTATTCCTCTCACGTGGGTAATATTCCAAAGGCACACAAATGCTTGACAAAAACAGCCACTTTCAAGGCTGAGCCTGACATAGATGAAAATTTACAAAACAAGTTTACCGTATATAAAATTTTGTATTATTTTAAAGTACATATCCTATCAACAATTGGATGGGTAGACAGGGAGAAACCAATGATATAAAAACTTTTATATAAAGTTTCTCCTTGGGAATTTGTATTAGTTAAAACAAAGAAGATGACATGAGTTTTTGGAAGGACAAATTTTACTATTACTGCCTTGATCAACACAATAAATACACGAACATGTATCATGAAACTTGAGAACAAGCTAGATGTCAAGTGGTCACAGATGAAAATCTATAATTCATTAATTGTGTGTACCACATTCAAAATTAAAATGGGGTTAAAAATACAGTCTTTTATTATCATTTTTATTTTCAATTGGTGTATGACTAAGATATACCCGTGATTGCTTTTGAAACACTTATATAATAGTGAATTTTTTATCAATTTAATATTGTTGGGGGATGTGTGCTTAAAGAAACATTAATTAAATGCATCGGTAATTAGCTAGAACACCAAAAACTTATTTATTCCTATGATACAACTTGGAAAAGCCAATAATGATTCAGAATTTATTTCACTTTTGTGCATATAAATACAAGAAATTAATATCAAAAGTCACGTAATCCTGTCTGACAGGAAAATAAACATTCCCATATAAGTCGCTAAATTTTTCTTCTGCTGCTCAATGTGTCTGCGCACTAACACAGGTATTCAAGAGTTTAATAATCAGGACAGTGCCCTGGTATTTTTCTCCCTCAGTGCTTGAGTATTGCACCATACATACACTGGTGCATCTGTTCTTAAATGTATAGGATCCGCTAAATCACAAGACTCCACAATGTTATTTATATTTTTCTTCTTTTATATATATATCAGGATTATCAGAGCAATTTTAGAAAGCACCTGCTAGTTTTTTTGTCCTAGTGTAAATCAATGAAGAGATAAACATTGGATAACAGAGGGAGCCTAGGGGCTGTTATAAAAATGTGAAATTTATGGATTTTTGGAACTGATGCTGATACATGTACTGTAACAGCTAGTAGAACACAAAATAAATTAAGATTCTAATGGAATTTAAAAAATAAGCATGCAGAGTGAAACTGACAAGGAGCGATTCTACCCAAAATATTGAATTAAATACATTTCTAAGAAGAATTTTAAGTCTTCATAATACACTGGTACTTGTAATTGAACATTAAAATCTTTGATCCTCAGCCATGTTTGAAAACTCTATATTAGCCCGATCTTTTTTATTCGTACCATAAATCTGCCTTTTATATTGACAAATTTAGTTCTATAGTGTTAGTATCACGATCAGTTATTCAACGGAATGCTTGGCTTAGTGGATCTACTGCATATTAATGTAGATAAAAGGGTTCGAGCCACTGATGCACCAGTACAACCCTTTTTTTTTTATCTCAACTTGTATACTTATTTCGATTATCTCCATCCTGAGCAAATTTGCAATATAACTTTATAAAATGCATGGATACAATATAAAAATTTGATTTTTATTTCATTTCATTAATAAAATTTGAAGGACAAATAACATTACCATGAAGATAAAATACTCTTAGGCTGAGGATCCTCAAGAGAACCTTAAGAGCTATGCATTATACTAGTCATTCAGAATACCGGTATGTCTTTTACCCCATGCAGGGCAATATTGAACTTAATATACTCATTCTTGATATTCAATCCTCTGCTTACCTACACAATTTGGTTCACAGGTATGATCGACCCTTGAACCCTTCCCCCCTCCCCTCTAAAAAAAAAAATCCCCTCCTTTCTGTAGGCTACTCTCAGTCAATACTCTACTTCCCTACTTCTATAAATATACCCTGCAATAAAACGTAATGCTAACCTCTCACAGAGTTCTTCATACTCCCAATGTCCTCAGTACTATCCACTTGAGGCTCGATTTACGGGTCTACACTATCAGTATTTGACCCTCTACCATGTCTCTACTTTGACTTGATACCATTAACACATAGCCTTCCCTCTCGCCATGTGTGTATTGATTTCTCACTGACATACCTAAGTCACCAAGATGCTTGTACGTACAAATAAGGTAGGGATCCAGAGGCAGTTTTGGGGAGAAAAAAAGAACAAATTTATGAGGCTTTGTGTACTTAAGATTCAAAGTATTATTGTCAGTTCTGAGGTACTTTTATTTTAAAGAAGTCAGTGAAGTTTTATAAATTCTGATCTCACAACTTCTAAAGGTCTCTAAAGTAAGTCTCTCATAGCTATAAATATTGTTTTCAAGAAAATACGAATTCAGTAACTTTTATGCATGGAACAGAAAACAGGGAGCAACGCAGACAGAAATATTCAGTAAGACAGAAAAATAAAAAGAGAAATTTTTTATTGAGCACATTTTAAAAAATTTTAAGTACATATCACATAATTTAAAGTTGTCACAGAATTGGCATGCAGAAAACCCTATGTAAGTAGAAGTGATACATCAATTCGTTTTATTTTTAATCATTACTTTTCCTGGAAATAATTAACATTTTCTACCATGCCTTCTTCTAGCATTAATATTGATTAGTAGGCTGGATTTTTTGCCCATGCCTTCTTTTATTGATATTGATTAGTATGTTGTTATTTTTTTTAATTAATCAAGTTATTCTTGAATTAATGTTTTAATTGTTCTAACTTACCTTTTCCCAACCCCTTTCCGTTCATTTCCATGCCGCTCATTGCTGTTCAAAAGCCATGCAAAGAAAGTATGAACATTACCATGCATGCAAAACACAGACTTCTAAAAACATAAAGAGAATTAGAATTCATAGGCAACTATAAGAGTTAATTGTAACAAAAACAAAACACTATAAAAATACATAAGAACATTCACTTGAAATTACTATAAAATAGATTTTATATTAATATTTACAGAAAAACTCATAATAGAGAAAATCGGGATCAAATTGGGGAAAACAAAGTAAAAAAAAAAATTAAGAAAAAATTATGATGACCTAATAATTATAAAATAAATATAATTGTTTACTTTGAATTTGTATTTCAATTCTATAGCTGCATGTACTTTTCTCAAACCAAAATAATTAGAGTTATTAACTTCTAAAATATTCAAATAAGATTTATAACATAAAACAGAAATATATTCTAATTTTGAAAATATCAGTGCATTTCAAAAAGCTGCAATTTTGTAATCAAACAAGCTTTGAATCTCCATTTCAATTAATGACCTTCAATGGCCGGGCTCTTGATTTTTTTAAAAGTCATATTTCTGAAGTTGACCTAAAGTGACCTGAAGTACGGTAAGTGACCTAAAGTAAAGTCTATGGTATAAGTGTACTGCATTTTACTGTAATTCATCTAAATTAAACAGATATTTGTACTGATACATAAAATAGCTAGATCATCCTGTTGTTATAATATTCTTAAGTAATACTTAAAGCCAAAAGAAAAAAAAATATGACAATGCAATAGTATGTACACTTATTTGATGCAAAAGAAGACAAAACAAATATACACATACAAAAGTCCGTTTCTACAAACCCAAGGACAGATTAGTCAACATAGATATCGCTAAAAATGATGGCCAAAGCATTTCAGTCCAAAAAATCTTAAAAGTCCTTTATAAGCATATTTCCTGCAAGCATTTTAGTAAACAGTTGCATCACCTTTGCAGGTTAACCGTGAGCCATTTAGCACCCCTCCCCCCCCTCCCCTGGGGAAAAATAAAAAAAAATTTAAGTGAAGCTTTCAACTTATTCAGGTATCAAGCTGAACAAAGTTCAAACTCTTTACAATTTAACAGACATCATATACAAATATAGGTACTGCAGTTTCATCATTTTTATCAAAAACAAATGTTCATGGATTGGACTGTTTTGTCAGTATACAAAAAATCAAAAGTTTATTTAAGTAAAGATAGGTGGTAACAGATTCTATTGAAAACCATTATTTTACCTTGTTTACATATACTTGAAAACTGTCAATTTTACAATTTACAAAAAAGATGTACTAAGAAATGTTTATGAAACCACAGTTGCAGTTCCTGAAAACTACTCTCTTATAAAACCAAATTTTCTGAAAACTTAATATATACACCACCAATTAGATCCTCTCCCCACTACACACTTAAAAATAGGCAAATTCTGTACCCATGCACCAATAATTGTTTACAATTCATCGAATGGATTTTTCATGCCAATGTAATTCAAGCCAATACATCATATATTGCACATGAACAATGTTTGATACTAAAACAACTCTATCGAAATATATCGATTATCGAATCATTTGCTTCCGACCATAGAAGAAATTGATCATCTATCTACAGACAATTTATATAAATTAAGATACCGGTAATTCGTGCTGCATATTTTCTACACAATGAAATATAAACGCTCTTTGACTTCACATCTATGTCTTAAATTGTTTGCAGTACAGAGCAACATCTGTGATATTTCAAACTAAAACCTGCAACATCAGACTACGAGCCTCCTAAGTTTCTCTTTACCTACATGTATACAATACTCACGTGCAGATATCCTAAGGTTTATACATAAGCATCCAAAATTTCGTTAGTATGTTGTAATAGAATAATGATCCTTAAAATCCAGCTTGTTCTTACTACATGTAACTGAATTGTTCCAACTCTTAGACAAGAACGGCAAGATTTGTAATCAATGAATATTCATAAAAAAAACTTTGTCATCAATAACGTGAATTTCATCAGATATTTCATTCCCACTCTGTCATGGAGGTCACCATTCAATGGAAAATCCACCACCGATGGTAAACATTATAGGGATCAGAAATAGGTACAGGTGTGTTATAGTCACAGAACTGTGACGCTGAAATCTTACCTGGATTGAAATTGGTTTAAAAAACTGACTACTGACTATGGGATGGGAGGGGGGTACCATATATATGTCTCAAGAGTTTTAAGTGTGTTATAGTCACAGAACTGTGACGCTGAAATCTAACCTGGATTGAAATCAGTTTAAATAAAAACTGACTACTGACTATGGGATGGGGGGGGGGGGGTACCATATATTTGTCTCAAGAGTTTTAAAAAAAAATTCTTGGTGAATCTAATCTGTGAAATATTTGTGATGTAGACTGTGACAGTGAACTTTAATCTAACCTTTTCATATGAGACCTGGGTGCATGTTCAAAGAATTTTTACATGCAACTCATTAAAATTACTAAAATATATATTGGGAGGGTTAGGTTGGGGGATAAGAGGTATATGATGCAAATTTAAAGATATTGCAAGAATAATTTTATTAGATACACGGTAATAAACTATTTCTTGCATATGTTTCACAAGTTTTTTCAATTTCAAATGGAATTCAAATTCCATTAAAAATTTATCTTTTAGGTTCTATAATACTCCATATTTGTTGACATATAATAGTCAAAGCTAAGGAAATTCAATACACGTGTTTTTGTTGGTACAATAAAGTCAGTCGCACCAAAAAAGGTAGAATTAACAACGGCGGAGTAAATCTAATGCGCCGTAATCATAGTCTTTCCATGGGGGGGTGAGAAATTCCATACAATAAGTAACACAATAGGAGAGCTGAGGCCCACCATAAAAGGCTTTGTAATAACTGTTGATTTATTCAGGTTACTGTACTGGAAAATAACCTGTTCAGCCAAGCATAAACAAGGAGGTCAGACCAATCCCTAGTCATATTCATCAATGAGTTTAAGCTAAATTTAGACAGGTAACCGAATTCTCTTTTCTTCTCTCTCTCTCTTTTTTATGTCACATGTTTTTTGTTCCGACACTGATTTGTAAGTAGTTATTTTTAGGTAAGATGCAAGAAATCCATAAACTTGTCATTACAACCCATCCCATTACTTGCTTCAATTTTTTTCTGCCTACTAAGGACAATGATTTTTTTTTAGGGTATGTTACAAAGTGTGATAGTTATTCAATTATATAAATGTCTTAATATTTTCAATTCCCAAGACTTTAGCAAAACAGATTTGGCCCTAAACTTTGAACAGCCATTAATGTTTTTTCTTATATTTCGTAAAAACTGTTTTGAATTATAATCAAAATTACCGGGTCGTCCAATAAAATCGCTTGATCACACATTGTGTGCACCTTGTTCATCTACTGTCAGAATCAATAGACAACTGTTGCTTGCATCATTAATATTTATATAAAAGAACAAATTATTTTGGGTTGTATAATATGGTTATAGTTTTTCACTTTTCTTCATAGATGACCAATCTGACAGGTAAAATTAACAATCATACAAATAGTCTAGAACAATAAGGTGCTTGTGTAATCATAAGAAAATATTCATTATATCAAATTAAAGTAAATGTCACTTTCATTATATAACATCTTGATCATTCATTTTATACCATTACGTTTGTATATATACATACACTAAATATACTATATAACATTTTGATCATTCATTTTATACCATTAAGTTTGCACAAGTCATATACATACACGAAATATACTGTAGTTACCTAACAGTGATTACTACTTGTACATTTACTCAAGAGGAAAACAAGCTGATATTTATACGAAATCCGGGACTAAATCTCAGAATTAACAAGCTTCGCTAACTGACGACCTTACCTGACCCATCCTTTGAGGTTTGGGTGTAGCCCAGTAGTTGAGGCTGGGTAGACATCTCGGAGACAAAACTCGCCTCAACGTCTCAAAGTATCTCACCTGAAACGATCAAGACAAATTAAGACATTTCAAGAAGCCCGAATGCCTCGCCTCAGTATCACTTCAGTTCAGTTTACTGAAACTTTCACTGTGACACTGTCATGAATTAAAAACACATTAACAGCCAAACATTTCAAAACTTATTTTCATATTTATAACAAAGAGATCAATACATGTATCTCATATTCAAACTAATTAATATTTATAGAGCTAGGATAAAAAGATTAATATCTCAAATTGAAATCATATGCAGCATATAAGATTTCAGTGCTGAAGATTCAGAGACTTTTAAAATTATATTACGGTATATTTAAGTTAATTATACTCATTTAAGTTAATTATACTCATTTGATGATTGATCAACATTCTGAAACTGAATGAAATGGAATGAAACATTTAGGTTCTTTTTTGCATAAATTAATACATAACTCAAATTTTGCAGAGGATTAAATAATTACTCTGATCACTCTAATTAAGGAATTGCATGTAGTGTATCCATACCAATTTTTTTAGAGACATACATTACTGGAATTCTTGTCATTAAATAAACAAATTTAAATATCTATACTGTCAGTAATACAATGTATTAGTTTATAAATACAGGTGAAATAAAATTACGTAATCAATGTTTACTCAAGACTAGCTTATATCATTCTCATATGGGAGTAATGGGACAAAAATGTCCGATATGTTGGATAATCCAGCACAAAGAGATTAACTAACCTGCTGACCTGATGCTTAGCTCTGTTAATCTCCTGGAACATAAAATAACTTATAACACGTAACGCCCACCGCAGAGAAAAATCAATAGAGAGGTCACCGTACTCAATATTGACCTGAAATCAGGTTATTTAATTTCCTTATATGTATATATGTTAAACCCTTCACAGCCCTTCAATGGATATTTCAAGGGGGTGAAATTCTAGAAGATCTAAATCATAAAACAGGAAACCCTGATGATAAATGTTCCTGAAACTCTTGTCAATAATTATATATCATATATACTTAATTTTTGCTGATTAAGTACATGCAGATTCCAGTTAAATCGTATGCAATCTAACATTTTACATGTACAACATTAAGAATTGTAAAATATTATATAATAATTCATAATTATATACAAATCATCAACTGCTTTATTTTGTATCTTTTGTAATGTATTAAAATTTCACAAATGATCTAATTATACATGATTGTATATTAATTTAGACATTAACAATAATACAAGTATATATCAAAAAACATATATGCAATTCACAATATTTGTACCTCCTTTGAAGATAGCCTGTTCAACTATAAGACAAGCCATGCAATTCCTCAAAAATTCTTTTATTTTATTTTTCAATCTTCCTTCCAGTTTCAACTGTCTTCCTATGTACATAAAGTAGCTACCTGGTACTATATTTTAGGCACATGGGTACCTGATAAGTACATGTACATCTATGCAATAATGAATATACAGTTTTTGTACTTTAGTAAAGTCAGACTAGTTGCCGGTAATAAATGTTTCATATTTGAAATTCACAGAAGCTTGTCTGCCCCCCCCCCCCAAAAAAAACAAAAAACATCCAAAGCAAATAAATTCATTTTGTCTCAACTTCCCTTGCCTTGCTTGCGCCTCCCCTGTGAAATCATCAATATGTTTAAAGTGCAGTACAAATTGAAATACCATCTGAGAACTCACTCAATGGGCTCTCAAAAAATCATTATCTATAACGCTATGAATCACAGTGATTGCATTGTGAATATATAAGGAAACACTCGTAGCAGGTACAATGATCACAATTACAATGACAAATCTAAAAATTACCAACAAACTTATCCATTACAATACTAATGCAAACTTACCTAGCAATTATTATATATATATTATATATATATATATATATATATATATATATATATATATATATATATATATATATAAAACACACACACACACAGCTTACTCCACTTATATTGAACTCGCTTATTTTGAAATTCCGCTTATTTTGAATATATATATACACACGTGTGTGTGTGTGTGTCTATATATATATATATATATATATGGTCTGTGATATTTTCAGGCTTAAGCTCAAGAGCATGTTGTAATGAGTACAATGTAGCTGCAGTACTCTAGCTCCGGTCTATGAACCCAAATTTCCCATGTAACATGGAACAGCTAAGTCTAAGTTAGTATGGGACACCTGTTGATATTAATGTAGATATTAAAAGTACATTAGAATCAAAATACCTTCATCAATTTAGAATTTTCAAATTTAATATCATTTGACTAAAAATTAAAATTAAACATTTTTGGGAAAGGTCAAAGTCATAAAAGCCCCATTTTCGTAGGTTTTTTTTTGTATTAACAAAATCTACGGAAAACTGGCCACCATCAGCAATTTTTAAGCGTCTACAATACTGTATATCTGTGGGGTTTTTTTCTTGCATGACTAAATTTGCGAAAATGGGGAAAATATGTAGCATTTTTAATTTGCGTCAGTCAATTTTTGTGATTAAAATTTCTGTAACAAAAAATAAATTAAGGATGTTCAGCTCCTGTATTTCTAATATTTAATCTTAAAGTTACTTATCATTTTACAGCAGTACTTTTTATGTTTTTTTTTTTTTAAACACTCTGTATCAATTAATTTATGCTAGAATTGGAAAATGCCATATAGTGCTTGATTAAATGTGATTTCCTGATTTACATGATTAATGCACTGCAAAAACACACTACACATACATGTAGTTAACAAGGATTTGATATTTTCAAAAAACATTGGAATCTGAAAATTTTTAGGGAAGGACTACGGTAAAACAACTTATTTTTAGCTGTGAAGAAATCATTGCTGATTCATTGTGTAATAAATGAGTCATAAAATCTAACCCCCCCCCCCCCCTTTCAACTTCCCGACCCTAACATGCCTCAAAATGATGCAAGGATATTATAACAATTCTGACATTTATATATTTATTCTTTATATATCATAACACAAAGGTTCTGAATCATTACATGTATAAATAAACACGATTACTTACAATTTTTTTATAACTATTCTTTTGTGAAGTTTTCCATTTAATTAAATCCTGATTTTCTATCAACATTGACATATTGATATCACCCTATTTTCATTCTTAAAGTCAAACCAATTAAAACATAATTATTTAATGTTACATAAATATGGTATAAATGTGCTCACTTCATATGCTATCTGAAGATATAATTTTCATGCCGAGAACAAAATGTCAGCTTGCATTAATTTATCTGACTTACATGAATGATGGTTTACTTAGTATATAAACATATATAGCCAAGTCTATGATGCCAAGAATGTAGTGAAAAATAAACATATAAAACAGTTTACATTTTTAGTTTTATTGCCTATATATTTACAACATGATAAGAAAGTTCAAAATATAGGTCACTTGTCTGTTTTTTGGCGATTCAACAGTTACTTCCCTTTGGCTGTCTCACTATCAAGATTTTGTTCTTCGATTTAATTATTAATTGACTAAGCTATCATGCAACTCAGATTAATCAAACATTATTACATGTCCTTTACATCAAGTCGTAGGTGGTGACAAAGTATCAGAATAACGTTGCCGGCCTAGAGTACAGTATATCTACATGTCTACCTGTATGTATCTGACATCGGGTGGGAACCCATTTGAAGGGTGATTATGAAGTAAACGAAATGTAGCTAAAACTAAAGTTAGCAGCTTAGACTTCGACATCAACATGAAACACTCTTGTCATACACCCTGTACTTACTTATAACATGTTGTTAAATGATTTTATATCAACAATTGAGTACGCCTGTCATGAATGAAATAACGCAAAACATACGATTACTGGGGTTATATACTAAACGACAGGGTTTAGCAAACCCACACAAGAGATCAATAATATTTTCATTCAAACTTCAATGAATTTACAGCGATTTACCTTGCAATCGGTCGTTGGAGTGTTAATGTATGCACATCAATTCACAGTTTGCAGTTGATCATGCCGCCTAGCTTGCGCAATATCCGGAAACATGATAAAATTAAAATTGTTACAGTAACTCGTCTTTTTCCGGATGTATTTTCGGGGGGGGGGGGGGGGGGGTGACACTGTCAAAATTACATCTTAATCATCTTAAGTAATGAATGTTTCATTAAATGTTTCAAAAATTCAGGAAATCATCTTAAGGGTGGATGTATGGCGAGGAGGGCATGGGGGGCCTCATTTCCGTTGGTATATTAAAAATCTCCAATATTTCGAAGATTTATGTACGATGCATTTGTAACCAAATATTTCCGCGCACACCAAAGGCTAAGTGAAAGTTTTCGCGTTGAACAGTGAAACTGGGACGTAATATATATATATACATTGTCTGTGTTATGCTATTTCTTGAGAGAGCTAATATGATATTTACATATATTTTCATTATTTCTAATCAAATTTATGTCTCAACATTTTCACACTATCAACAATTTAATTGTCATCTTCGCTAGCCAAGGGTTTTTGGTCCACTTTGCTCCCCATAAACGTCTATGGGAAACGGAGTGGACTGAGAACCCTTGGCATAGATGGTATAGAATACTCTCTCTCTTCCTCTCTCATACCCCCCCCCCCACACCCCCCTCTGAAAAAACAAATACAAAAAACAATTAAAGAAAACAAAAATTATCTTCTGCGCCAACCCTGATTACAGCGTACATTCATAAGTTCCTAGCTTTGGTAACTGTCATGTTGTAAATTTTGAATTGACCTGGTGGCAGTTAATACAAAATTTAAATGCAGTAAATACAAAATTTACATCATAATTAAGAAATAACCATGCAAAGAGCATGAACCAGGACATTAAAATCAATTTAGACATCAATAAGGAATATATCAGTTAACGTTGATAAGAATATACATGTAACTTTTGTTCCCTCAACAACAAATAAGATAAGTTAATGATAATGATTTTTATTTTTTCTCTCGAACTGCTAACCCATTGAGGAATAATGGAATGACAGCCCATTAGATAAATAATACAAAACGTATAGTTAAATATCCAGGATTTTTTTTAGCTGTACTGGATTTTCAACTTCAGAACACGCACGTGTAAAAGGGTACATGCGCGCACCAGACACGAATGGAAACCCCCGTGTGACTAAGCGCGTTCAACTAATGTTGCATTATCACAAACATTTGCATATGCATGAATTCTGAAAATTTGTACCCAAACATATACCCATATATAAAACGCCATGCAATGTCAGAGGCAGTTTAATTAATTGTAGCGACGCTTGCATGATTAGTATATAAGTATAACCAATCACCTGGAGAAAAGTAGAATCTCTTTCAGTGTAAGATGGAGGTAAGTACTTGAAGTGGGAACGTCATTCATTCATTCATTCGTTCGTTCGTTCGTTCATTCATTGCGCACAGCCTCATAGAGAAGGTATAGGCACGATGTCAAAAGGAATGCCAGTACGGAATGTAGGTACCAACCCGGGTCCTCTTTTTAATTTTATTTTAAAACGAGTCTGCAAAAGTTATTAATAATCAATTGCAACTTATGGTCACTTCTTTTCTCTCTTTTCCTTAATTTCTTTTTGCACCCCCAAAAAAGAAGTTTTTAAAACAAACACAAAAATTGCTTTGCCGTTTTATATCTAGTGATATTAATCAAAGAATGAACGTATCATATTATTGTAATTCACATGCATCTCCAATATCATTTTTTGCATGATATACATGTATAATTTTTCAACTGTACAGATTAATCAATCTGTCTATTCATGTATTAATTGCAAATTTGCTTTGCTCGATCGATAGTATTTTCCATCATTATACATTCATTTTATCAATAATAATCTTTAAAAAAAAATGATAATCAGCTCTGTGTGATTTTCTTTAAATACACATACATGTATTCATGACTCAGTCTTTTCACTTCTTTTAAAAAGATACATTTTACACAAGAATTTTACAAGTCATTTTACAAAAGAATAAGAATTTTCTTTTCAACAATTATGAATTTCGTTGGTAATAATTAGTTTTGCAGAGAGAGAGAGAGAATGAATCATGTAATGCATACATGTATGGGAAAATTAACATAACCTTCATGGGAGGCTGCATATTGCTAAATATGAACCACGAAATATACGGATATATATATGATAATATCCCCCCCCCCCTAAAAAAAGGAAGAATTTGTCATTTTATAATTTAATCTCAAGACAATTAGTTACAATACATGATAATGGTATTGTATTCAGGGGGTATTTAATGAGTTTGTGACGTACGCGATACGGATTTATATTTATAACCGGCCTTTAAAGCCCCACAAGAAATCAATATAAGAACAGGAAAAGAACTTGACAGTGTACACATGGTGTACTCCGGGTCGAAAACCAGTACACCGCAACACGGCAAGCACTGGGGTAGAAAACCAGTACTCGGTGTGTGCTGAAGTGTTGCGAAGGCTACTCTTATACAATCTGTGTCCACCTGCAGGTTCCGTGCCTGTGTTTCATTAATTAAGATCGTTGATTGCACACTGAGTAATGAATTAGAATAATTATAATTTGAGGGATATTTGACTGCATTACTTCACTATGCCCGAGGTAGGTACATGTATATTTATGTATGTGTACATTCGTAATCGTTGAGCCTTATAAAGATGAGGATGCTCTATATATGAATATTTACACGTAGATGGGTTAGAGGTATTAATCAATTGTATGCGTCTGTATTATATCGCTACTGTGTAAAATAGATATATGGATGTTGCCTATTTTAATCATAGGATTTAAATTTCGATCGTCAACAGCGCTTGACATTATTTTTGTTTTTTTTTATTTTGATCCAGCTGATATATTGCGCAACCTGTGCCGTGTTTTCAAACAAACAGATCAATAAAACTTAAAACAAAAACTAATTATAATAGATCTAATGATATATCGGTTTATTTAAAAGTAGTATCTATATGCTGAAACATCTAAATTCCCATGCATTATTGGAAGTTAGGCCTAAGCTCTACTGCAGTAGCACTCTATGTGGTTCAGCATCCGTTGGAAATAGAGTTATTCCCCTTGGCAACAAATCTTTTTTTTTCATCTTCATTTCGATGATGATATTACAGGTAACGTTAGGCAAATCATGCCATTATTTTAAAATGACTACCGTCTTTTAAGCCTAACGTTAGATGAATTAATTGCCACATTAAAATTTAAATCCAAATGCTGCTTATAAGTCCAACATTCAATATTTAAAGAACACCGGTGACCATGTCATAGAATCTTTTAACACTTACCCTATGTCCAGTTAGCACGATTGATTTTTCTTTAGAATTGAATTGTTTGACTTTTGTAATGAATTGAAAGTGTGTATTTCAGTGAATAAATTGAGTTTATAATGCATTCTGTAATGTTTGTATTTGCTGTTCAAATCATATGGAGAGAGAGAGAGAGAGAGAGAGAGAGAGAGAGAGATTGTATTAGATTTCTTCTCTTAAATTTTCTCAAAGAAAAAAATTTAATGACCATTTTTTTTTATTGCAGGAAAAATCAAACAACAAAGTAGCTCCTCTAGATGGTAAATATCATTTTATGGTATAATTTTCTTTAAAAAAATGTACACATATGCCATCATGGCATAAGATCATTGAAACAAACAGTTTGAACATTTAACAACATACCATTATTTTTAGCTAACAAATTAAAGCAAGGCTATGGTGAGACAGCTTTAGTGTGGATTTGTGCTAAAGATCAGCTTTATTTTTCACAATGTGCATAAAACTGGTGCACTGCAATTAATTCCCAAATGTTCTTAATTGTTTGAGATATTTGTAGCTAATTTTCTAAGCTACCCAATCAAACAACCATTGCTTTAATCATTTTGAGTTGATTGAGTTACAATTGCAAAAAAATTAGATCAAAGTTTAAGATTGGTATGAAATGCTGCATGCATTGAAATGCAAATTTTATTTGTTACAGTAGCACGTCAGGATAAACGTCAGGATAAAGTGATTACAATATATATATCAGCTAGGCTTTCAGCAGTCTGGGTTAAGTTTGAAATAAATGCATCCATGTTTCAAGAACTCAACCTAATAAACTTCCTGATTTGAGAAAAAAACTTATGCTGAGTCATGTATGGATACTTTGAAAGATGCCGTTTTTTGAAAAAGTTCAACTGCATTTATTGATGCAAAAAATAAAATTATTGTTTGTTTGGAATTGCCTCCCGCCTCATTGAAATACCCCTTGCTGATAAAATGTTAATTGCAAAATGTAAAAAAAACTTTTTTTTTGATATGGAAATTTTTATTTTTTACCTATTTTTAATGAGTCAAACATCCAGGTGTGAAAAATTACAAAAAAGTCCCCCCCTCCCTCCCTCCCAGGTCTAGAAACCTCCAGGCGGCAATTCCAAAAAAACATTTTTTAAAGAATTTTACCTGAATTCATTATGTTATTTGTCCATGTTTTATACACCCTGTACAGACAACGTTGAATCAGAGTTACCACCCTTAGAAAATGGCTCTCCTCGCAAAGAAGGGATATTACCAGCAAGTCTTCCACCCATAGGTAAGAGGAGATGGTAGCTGAATGCAATACTTTTCATTCGTGATCCCTCTGAAAGCCTCCCAATTGTAAAAATTTAAAAAAAATATATCCCAAAAATTTTCTGTTTCCAATTTAAGAAAAGTTCCCTTCAACTTGAATCAGATTTTCTTTCTATGGTTGAAAGGGGTGGCAAAGGGGCAATATAATGATGAAATGGGAAAGTGGGAAGGGGGGGGGTAAAAGGACGGGAAAGGAAAGGACGGAAAGGGTTTTGAATACAAATTAAGGACTAAATTGGAGCGAGAAAAGCTATAAGTGTATGAGTCTTCTGAAAATCATGTAAATTCGAGTCTATCTGTAATAATTAACATGATTCTTTTATGGTACAAGATTATGATTTGATCAGATCTTTACTGACGCAATGGTCCTTGCAGCTCATGGTAATAATTCAGATATTTTTTTTGATATACCGTGTTTATGATATATTGCTTTTCATCAATTACAGTGGTAATGATGAGCAAATAAATACATAATTATATATTAATCACATGTATTACTGGTATATATTTCTTATATATACACACATGTACTTTCAATGATCACATAAATCCCTGGCATTTTGACAGAAAAAGGAAAAAAGACAAATAATTTGTCCCCCCTTCCTCCAATTGGTAAGAGTGGTAAGTTCATGTAGGGTCAAGGTCAAGGGTCGATCTTTGACCCGGGATGGTGACCATTGTAGAAAAGCACCCTATACTTAGAACAATTTCTGTACCTAGATCTTCGAACTAAGGCGATATACTATGTGAGGGCTATGGTGGATCTTGAACTCATTACTAGGTGTATTACTTACAATGGGTGATTTGGGGCGGTGTTTTTACTTCCAAATTGTTAAAATTGTAAAGGAAAATTGCAAAAATTTAACTTTTGCATTTTAAGAAAAATAAGAAATTGCCAGAATTATCAGTACACATGGCAAAATATTAATGAAATGATATGACATAAATCGCATAAAATTGACAACACCTGCCAAAGTTGCACATTTTATGGTATATTTCAATGTATATATTTGTAGATAAAAGTATAGATTTGACATCCTTCTTCAATTCATCTTTAGTGTACACTAAAACCTTATGTTTTATTGTACATGTACATCTATATGTCTACAGTATATGATGTGTTTGTACGATATACTTCATCACTATTGGATTTGAACTGAGATTCCTCAAGGTCTTCATATCTTATTTAAATTTTGGTTACTTAATATGTAATTATTTCGTTACCATTTGATACATTTGTTACTGATTACTTAATAACTGTCTTGGATGGTAATATTATAATAAATGAAAAAAATAATTATATATTTACCTTGTTTCGGTTATGCTGTAGGACACACCAATTTGTGTTGCTCAGCTTTTCATGAAATTATAGGGTTATTGGCTTCAAAATTGATTCGTAATGTTATCACCGTCAAAGACAGTTAAAAATGTATATATTTCCTATCAGGACAAAAAAAATTATAAGAATAGATTTTTTGTTTGATTTTTTTTCTTCATTCTTTTCCTTGCGTGTCATCTATCGCATCATCGCTGCACTGCAAAGCTCCGAAAACTAACAATTTAGCACTGGAATATTACTTGATAACAACTCTCATTTCTTACTAATTTAACTGTTGTGAAATAATCTCCCTGTTTGATTTATAGTGTATCATAATATTGATCGAAGGACATCATGAACTTTTATTACTCATATAAATTTTGACTGAAGTGTCTTGGATGGTAATATTATAATAAATGAAAAAAATAATTATATATTTACCTTGTTTCGGTTATGCTGTAGGACACACCAATTTGTGTTGCTCAGCTTTTCATGAAATTATAGGGTTATTGGCTTCAAAATTGATTCGTAATGTTATCACCGTCAAAGACAGTTAAAAATGTATATATTTCCTATCAGGACAAAAAAAATTATAAGAATAGATTTTTTGTTTGATTTTTTTTCTTCATTCTTTTCCTTGCGTGTCATCTATCGCATCATCGCTGCACTGCAAAGCTCCGAAAACTAACAATTTAGCACTGGAATATTACTTGATAACAACTCTCATTTCTTACTAATTTAACTGTTGTGAAATAATCTCCCTGTTTGATTTATAGTGTATCATAATATTGATCGAAGGACATCATGAACTTTTATTACTCATATAAATTTTGACTGAAGTGCACACACAAGCACAGCGTTGTAGATTTGTTGAGAATTTATGGCTTTCTCCGAGATAAAAATCTATATAATTGATAGTCCCATGCATATAACAAGTCTAAACCCCACTTGAAGAACTAGGATTTTCAGCTTAAGGTGGCTCTATACACCCACAGTTTATTCCAATTTTCAATAGAAGACCACAAAACATATACTTATCAAATATTAAAATGACGATAGGGATACTATAGGTATTTTTAAAGAATTTTTTAATGTTTTTTCGTGTTTTTGTAAAATATTTTTTAAAAAGACAGCTATCAACAAATTGAGAGAAAATATTTTGTCATATGATGGATATATCCTTCGAACACATAAAAAAAATAACACTTCTTAACATTCAAAAATGTTATTATTGCAATTTTTTTTAGCATTTCCCCAAAA
This sequence comes from Magallana hongkongensis, assembly GCA_015776775.1. NCBI lineage: Eukaryota > Metazoa > Mollusca > Bivalvia > Ostreida > Ostreidae > Magallana > Magallana hongkongensis. Next base: position 313,226 of record CM027475.1, on the reverse strand, counting down.
CATATTTTTTCATATTTTCTTACTCTGTTGACAAATCATCTGAAAAAGTTGCTTGATGTTATAAGAAAATGTATTTTAATAAATGTGAAATAAAAAATTGAATGAAAACAATTGCAAATAAACACAAAAAATATTTTAAATTTTATTTGGTATGAAAGTTCCTCATGTAAGGGTTATCGTTCCTAAATCCCAAGGCCCAAACACCTTGGGGACTTTTCATTTCTGAGTTGAAGAAAATTTTCTAAATATAATGTTGGAATGATAAATACATGCATATTTCATAATAGACTTTGCCCTGTATAAGTGAATATATTCGCTTTAGTGCAAAACTAAGTCAAATAAATAAAGGGGAACATTGACTAGGCTAATAGGATTTATGTAACCTGAGAGAAATTCAAAGCAACCCTCTCATCCCCGTTAGGTGTCGATATTAATGTGCATTAAAGTATATTATAATTGAAATATTTTCACCTGTTTAGAATTTTCTTTCACGGTATTCAACCAAAAAATACGTTTTAGAAATTTTTGGAAAGTTAAAAAATTTATTGTTCTCAACGGGAATCGAACTCATGACCTACTGGTTTGTAGTGAACCCACTAACCCACTGCGCTACGGTGTATCATATCGATGATGCTAAAAAAACTCTTTAAAAATTTATACTTGATTTTATTGTTTATTTCGATAAATAATACCACACAACGTGAAGGTGTCACATACCACATTACTTGTAAGTAATGAATTTTCCAATTATCAAATTAAATCTATCCATTTAACAAATTTTTCAAAATAGCGGTTCCCATACAATTCACCTCAGTTTAAATCAGCCAGTACCGGAAATGCATGTTTCCAGATTTACTTTTTTGCGTACTGCGTCATCAAAAAGTGGTGTATAGAGCCACCTTAATCAGCAAATCCATTCAATACCGATTTTCATGGATTTCTTTATTAATCATTTATTTTTTTAGCAGCTAAATTGAATGTTTAAGTGTAAATTGATACAATTAATGGCCACAAGTTTGCATGTTCTGGAAACTATGATTTTTTTTTAGAACTACTTCCACAAAAAATGATCACCAATAATATTACTCATGGTATTACAGAAAACACAGTGACTTTGTTAACTGCACTTAATAGCTTTTTTAGACTATATATATGAATGAATAAAAATCATAGGGTAGAGATAATTCTGGATTGTTTTATATGTATGTGTGTCTTTTAAATTCCTTAATTTACTGAAATATTATTAATTACTATTTGTCAACAAATTTTTAAATTGTTGGAGATCAGTTATCCAACAGCTGGTGAATTAAAGAGTAACAAAAATACTACATATATATGTAACTCTGTAGTATACCTTATTTTATGCATGTATTTAATTCCTGGTTCCAACATTTATTATAAAATATTGTGAAAGTATTAAAATGTGAGTAACAATTATAATAGTTAGTAATTATAGCTACAATACTTTCAGAAAAAAATGAAAAAGAGATTTTAAATTCTACAAAAAACCAGTTCTTCATTTACAGCACTTACCAGTATATTACAGTAATGCAGTACTGTATTCAGTGTTATTTTTGCCCTGTGTTATTTTCGCTCTTCTTATTTAATTTATTTTAACTTATTTTTAGTTATTTAAAATTGTTTAAAATTTGCCTGGTCTTAAAATTGCCTGCTGACAACGACAGCGGAAGGGGAGAAAAATCAAAAGAAAAGCGAACATTTTCCTGTGATTACTGTATTTCCTCCCTGAACATGTAAATTCAATGATTAATATAACCGGTACTGAAGGTGGCTCACTACACTGTGAAAGATTTTTTCAAATCAGCAGAAAATTACTTGATTATGATAGATATCTTAATGGATAAGAAGTATTTATGTATTATAGGCAAAAAATGTGCAATTTGGAAGAAAAATTACATTTGCAAAAATTTAATTCAGTTAACATGAACAAAAGTTCCAGGCAGATTCGAACTCATGATCTGCGATTCAGAGGCCCAATACTTTAACGACTGAGCTAACAAAACATTTAAATCGCCATCTTGTGACGTAGTGTCTTAAAAAGTATAAGTTTAGGTGTAGTGAGGTACCTTAAATAAATGATAAAATCTTGTATGAATATTAAATCTCACTGACAGATAAAAAGGATTTGGAAAATGGAACAGACATGGCTAACGGAAAAGTAGTGGATGAAGAAAACAAAAGCACAAAAGATGGTGAGAAGGAAGAGAAAAAAGAGGAGCAGAAAATGGTTGGACCTTTAGAAATAGTGAGTTAAAAAATACATTTGATTTGTATTCCAAGTAGGGTATTTTTAAAATCCTTGTGGTTAGGAAGAAATTGGAAAATGTGCCGTCTTTTGTTTATTTTTTAAAAGTTTTTTGCAAATTTTATTCAAAGAAGAAGTAGGTATGATATTATAACAGTGCTTTACATTTTGGCAGATTTTCAATTCAAACTAAGATGATCTATATACATGTACTTGTAATAAAAACTGCTGGCACTTTTGTGTTTGGCTAATCTTTTGTAAAAAAAAGAAACCAACTTATGCAGCATATGCCAAATTTACCAACTATATGGTAATGATTTTATATGAACAAAACACTGTATATACATTGTATTATATATATTATACATATATATTATACATATATATTATACATATATATTATACATATATTTATATAGTTGTGTGATAATATCTAACACCTCTTTGTTATAGTTTAAGTACGGGACGTGCTTCGACTACTTCCTGATGTTCGTCGGCTCTTTCTGTGCCATTTGTCACGGTGCTGCCCTGCCCTCCATGATCATCGTTTTTGGAGACATGACAAACACCTTTGTGAACTCTGGCATCTACTACAACTGGCTCCTCAGTATATCAGCATACCTAGCAACTGTTAGCATAACAATAGCACAGGCCGTGTCAGACCCAGCCATTCTCAAGTAATTTTGTATTTTGATTATCATATCAACCTCATTTTCATATCAATTGCCTCCTCCTCCTCCTCCTCCTCCTCCTCCTCCTCCTCCTCCTCCTCCTCCTCCTCCTCCTCCTCCTCCTCCTCCTCCTCCTCCTCCTCCTCCTCCTCCTCCTCCTCCTCACCATCTTCAACATAATTTTCATCATAATCATTCTCTACATCATCATCAGGATCATCATTTTCGTAATTGTTTATCATCATCATCAGCAGTAATGTGCAGCAGAAGCAGTTTCATGATCAAGCCATCATCATTCTTCCACCATAGCCACAACAATGTTCATCAACATCATCATCATTGTATCGCAACTACATGTATTTTTTCTCTTTAGAAACAAATACAGATAATTATGTGGGCGGGGAGGGGGGGGGGGTGTGCCATATTTTGTCTTTTATAAATTGTTTTTCTTGGATTTTTTTTCAGCACTAATACACACAGAACAGCCCTTCAGGCGTCTCCCTACAATGTTACAGACTTCAGTGCTCTTGATAAGGCTGTATCTGAAGATCTACTGGAGACCATGAAAGTCTTTGTATATTATTACATAGGTAGGTCATGCAAGGTCATAGAAAAAACTATGAATTATATGAAATTTTATATGCTTTGAATGCAGCAACTTACAATATTTTGCTGAAACTATACCATTGAAAAGCTGTTAAGAGGGCTGGATTGAGCTATAAACTATTACCAGTATTTAGTAAAGAACACTATTATAGGTATTTAGTCAAGAATAAATAGATACATTTTACCATTTAAATTTGGGTATTTTCATATTTTTTTATATAGAGCTCTCCATCTTATGGAGATCAATACAGTCTAAAAATGGCCATAACCACCGAGCCCTCTTAATCATATGAAATATTATATGTCTTGAAATTACCCATTGTGTCTCTCTATCCATACAGGTATTGGTGGAGGGGTCCTGGTATTCGGATACCTCCAGCTTGCCTGCTGGGCGACGGCCGCTGAGAGACAGACACACAGGATCCGGATAGCTTTCTTTAGGAACATCATGAGACAAGAGATTGGCTGGTTTGATACTCACGACTCTGGGGAACTCAACACTAGACTTACAGGGTGAGTAAAGTCCTCATATTAAACAAGTCAGTGTGCATAAATACGGTAGTCAACAAAACAAGTCATAACAAAACTCAACACTAGACTTACAGGGTCACAGAGTAAAGTCCTCATTTTAAACAGTCAAGTCAATGTGCATAATAAGTCAACAAAACAATTCATAAGAAAACTCAACACTAGACTTACAGGGTGAGTAAAGTCCTCATACAAGTTGATGTGCATATTAAGTCAACAAAACAAGTTATAGGAAAACTCAACATTAGACTTACAATGTGAGTAAAGTCCTCATTTTAAACAAGTCTATGTGCATAAGTCAACAAAACAAGTCATAGAAAAACTCAACACTAGACTTACAGGGTGAGTAAAGTTTGCATAGCAAGAAGCAAATCTGAAAGTAAATAAGACAAGTTATATGAAACTCATCTCTGTGAGTAAATATTTCCCATAACAAGACACTGGACTTTAATTTAACAACGTTTAAAATTCACTTAAAAACTTAAACATGTGACTAACACGGTTGGTATAATTCAAAAACCAAGTCATTTATTTGATAAATGTACCTACTTCTGATCAAAAGTACAAACATTTTCAACCTGTTGAAATTTTTTTACACATTCAGTACTTTCAATACTGTGATTCTAGAGATGTGAATAAGATCCAGATGGGGATAGCAGACAAGATGGGGATCTTCTTCCAGTGGATGTCTTCCTTCATTGTCGGGGTGATCATTGGCTTTGTGTACGGATGGAAGCTGACCCTGGTCATTCTGGCCTTTGGTCCACTGATCATGATAGCCGCCCTTATTCAGGATAAGGTAATTAAGGGGGCTTATGACCATTTTAATTTTATACCATATTAATCTCCTTTAGATGAAGAGCTCTGTAGAAAGATATAGAAAAATATTTAATTTTTAATTGATCTGAAATATTTGAACTTTTTCTATGCTAAATGTTTATGGTAAAAAATACCATATTTAAAATCTCCAAGCAAATCTAGTGGGTAATTTTTTTAACATCCAGCTTCTTATTACACATATATATACGAATATATTAGATTCAAGATATTTTTTGAAATATATAAGAAAAGTGGAAAGATCTAGACTTGCTTAAGTTGAGAAATGTACAGGATGACAATATAATCGCAAATCTCTAGTGATGAAGAATAAAAGCTAAATGTGAAATACAGATAGTTATTCAACTTAATCATAATTCTATAGCACTTAAGGCTACCTTTTAAAATCTTTTGAGAATTTACTCTGTTTGATTAAATGGGGAAAAAATAATTTTATGACTGTATTAAGAAAAAATTAATACTAAGAATGTCCAGAAAAATTCTGAGTCATTTCTCTGTTAGTCTTAGACTTAGAGGCCAAACAAACAATTTTAAAAGCCCAGGTTAATGTCAGATCCTTGACTACATTCTCCTTTGATCTTCATTGTGTAAATTAAAGGTCTTCTGTATTATTTTTTCTTTATCAGAGATATTTATTAGTGTGTAGTAAGTGCCCTTAGCGACCTACTTTTATCATGACACCCAATACTTTACAAAATGGTGATTTAAAAGTATTTAATCCAGCTTGAATATTGTTTTGTCTAGTAGTGAATCGGATTTAGATCAATTGATCACCTGTTAAAACTTACATGTGGGTGTCCAATTCCTGAATTATTGTAAATTTCCACTCTCAAAAATTTTCTGGTCACCATTGCATCTGTAATTTACAATTATTTCTAATTCATATTTTAAGTAATTTTTATATGGAAATCAATGAAATTAGGAGAACACATACTACTTACAAGATATTTTTCAAATCTACCTGTAGATTATAAATCTTTAACTACATAAAATTTGAATGTTAATTTTACAATAGTTCGTTAATAATTTTCTCTTTTTATTGAACAATTGACCAGATGATTTCAACAGCATCTTCCAAAGGGCTGGATGCCTATGCTAAAGCAGGGGCGGTGGCAGATGAAGTGCTGGGGGCCATACGGACCGTGGTGGCTTTTGGGGGACAGGATAAAGAGTGTGAGAGGTAGGAGAGAGAGACAGAGACAGAGAGAGAGAGAATCAGACAGACAATGAAAGAATAAATGGAAATGTCTTTGTTATGCAAAGAAGATAAATGATATATGTAAATATTTATCTATACATGTATATCATGAGAGAGAGAGAGAGAGAGAGAGAGAGAGAGAGAGAGAGAGAGAGAGAGAGAGAGTATATATGTTCAAATAATCATAAATGTAAACATTGATTTACTAGGTGGTGCAAAAGAATAGAGGGTGCATGATAATGTTATTTATTATTAAAATAGGAAAAACACTACATTATCAGATATCAACTGTTATGTATCTATGATAAATTTTCTCATTGTAGGTACAGTAAACATCTGAATGATGCCAAGGGATCTGGGATCAAGAAAGGGATCACAGTGGGATTTTCTATGGGAATCATCTACTTCATTGTGTTCTCCGTCTATGGGTTTGGTTTCTGGTACGGTGCCAAGATGGTGCGGGAAGATGATGATTACAATCCTGGAAATGTCCTCATTGTAAGTTTTTTCCACTAGGATTGTTGTTGACTACAAATAGTAACAGATCTCTCATGTGAATCATAAAGAATTCTAAATACTAATTTTTAAGGTTGTCTGAGACACCTGTAGATATTAATGTGAACAAATCGAAATATTTACATTCTACTGTGTTTTCCCATTAAATTCTGTGATCTTCAAATGCCTCTAAATGCAACAAGTAGTCAAAGGTCAAATTGACGAGTTTTATTATGACGTCACAAACGCTGAACGCTGCAAACTGCAACGTCACAAGCGAAAATCAAAGTTCACACTTGTGGCTGTTACTGTGGCTCTTCCATTAATATCAACTTACCCTTCGAATAAGATAGGAATTTTAAGGCATGAATCACATTTGCAGACAAGGCAAGAAGTAGAAAAAATGTAAATATAAGCATTAAATCATGATTTTTTGAAGTATACACTCTCATAACTGCCGCGGTGTGTGCATACAAATTTTCATAACGCGCTAACGCGCGTTACTCAATTTGTATGCACACACAGCGGCAGTTATGAGAGTGTATACTTCAAAAAATCATGATTCAATGCTATAGTGAAATCTTCACATTATGGAGATAGGAAAAAATGGAAGATAGGTCGCATCTGACCTTAATAACTCTTGTATCTGTATTTCTATTTCGTCAGCCTTTTAATACAATGCAAATATTCTTATTGCCCTCTAAAATGTAATGTGCAAAAATCCAATGTAAAGTTATTGCATGAAATACATGTATAACATCAATGTGTAAACATTATAATTCACAGTAAACAGATGATAATCCACTAATCTTTTTTTTCCATCAGGTGTTCTTCAGCATCATGATAGCAGCATTCTCTCTGGGGTATGCCACGCCCCCTCTTGGCAAGTTTTCAGAGGCCCGAGGGGCCGCCTTCAATGTGTACAAGATGATTGACAGTGTAAGTTTATCTAAATATGTACTAGTTTGCTGGAAATGTATTTAACCAATAATGGGTTTTTTTTACTGGTTTTCTACTCAAATTATGTTTTTACTGGTAACTCCCTCAAAGCATGAGTACTTTGATGATTAATTTACTCTTTGGAGTGGTTTTCTGCTTATTTATTCATACACTTGTGCATTTCAAATAATAGGTTAGGTCCCCAATATCACAAGTTCCTTTATGATTTGCTTTATTGACTTGTTATAAAGACTTAATACCTTACTCAATAATTTAAGTTCATATGTTGATAAAAAATTATTTCCCTGTTTTAGGTACCTGACATTGATTCTGCTAGTGACGAAGGTTTAAAACCAAAAGAAATGCTGGGGAGTGTGGAGTTACGGAATGTGAAGTTCAGATACCCTGCCCGACCAGAAGTTCAGGTAAGACGGAAGGCAGTTCACAGGGTTTTTGAACACTTTTGAATTGCACATGACAGAAAATGATTCGTATTATAAAACTAGTCTTAAAGATTTACTCATTTGTAATGGAAATTTTATCATTTATTTAAATGATTTTACTATTCTTCCCTTTCATAGCCTTAGCTAACAAAAAAATACTTCATTTGTAAGTGTTGGAAGGTTAGAATGATTTTTCCCCCATTTAATTCACTAATAAATACTTTAAAGGTCAAACTCTCAAGTGAAAGTTATCTCCCTGATAAAAAGAGTCATTGTACCTTTTTATTCACGTATTCTATATTATCCTTTCATTCATTGTTCTGAAATTTGAACAAACACTCAAATGAGAGTATTCCTCCTTATATAAAAGGATTTTTTACACCTTACAATACCAGTATACATGTATCTATATCTTCCTTTCACTCAGGTTCTAAAAGGTGTCTCCCTAGAAATCAACAGAGGGGAGACTGTGGCCTTAGTGGGCTCCAGTGGCTGTGGTAAGAGTACCATCATACAGCTTCTACAACGCTTCTACGACCCAGAGGAAGGAGAGGTAGGTCTTGGTTATACGGTAGATTCCTTATTTTATGCGAGTACTTAATTTCGCGGTTCAACGGTATTACTAGTATACCAAATCGCAATAATATGAAATTGTGAAGGCTTTTTATCATAATTCCATACAGTTTTTTTCTTTCCAAAAAATAAAAGTGAGATTTTAAAATCCGCGAGCTATGCTTCTCACGATTTGACATGGAATTTTACAGTATCTATTTTCAACTCCTTTAATATTTGACTGCATTCTAGCTTATGATATCAATTAGAATTTCACTAGATCAAGTTTTTACACTGATTTGGACAGTAGTTTACATTTATTATATGCATTCTCCATGTTTCACTTTATAAGATATTGTTAAAATTCAAAATATAGCTAAATTGTGTCAAATCAATAATACCTGTACTGATTAACCTCAAAGTCATATTGTAATATCATGCATGCTTGTCTGCCCAATTAAGAACACTCATTTATAAAGAATGAAACTTTACATGATCATTTATAAATCTGTTACTTGCATCATCTGTTCTTCATTGACAACTTGTGTAGGTCTGTTTGGACAACAACAATATCAAGTCCCTGAATCTGAAATGGCTGAGGACACATATCGGGATTGTCAGTCAGGAACCTGTTTTATTTGCTACAACGATCGCCGAAAACATTCGCTTTGGGAAAGAAGACGTCTCAGATGAAGAGATGATTGCTGCATGCAAGATGGCGAACGCTCATGACTTCATTGAAACTCTACCTAATGTAAGGGAAAATGACATCAATAAGTGAGGGATGTAATGGGAAATGACATCAATAAGCGAGGGATGTAAGGGGAAATGACATCAATAAGCGAGGGATGTAAGGGGAAATGACATCAATAAGCGAGGGATGTAAGGGAAAATGACATCAATAAGCGAGGGATGTAAGGGGAAATGACATCAATAAGTGAGGGATGTAAGGGGAAATGACATCAATTAGTGAGGGATGTAAGGGGAAATGACATCAATAAGCGAGGGATGTAAGGGGAAATGACATCAATAAGTGAGGGATGTAAGGGGAAATGACATCAATAAGTGAGGGATGTAAGGGGAAATGACATCAATAAGCGAGGGATGTAAGGGGAAATGACATCAATTAGTGAGGGATGTAATGGGAAATGACATCAATAAGCGAGGGATGCAAGGGGAAATGACATCAATAAGTGAGGGATGTAAGGGGAAATGACATCAATTAGTGAGGGATGTAAGGGGTAATGACATCAATAAGCGAGGGATGCAAGGGGAAATGACATCAATTAGTGAGGGATGTAAGGGGAAATGACATCAATAAGCGAGGGATGTAAGGGGAAATGACATCAATAAGTGAGGGATGTAAGGGGAAATGACATCAATAAGCGAGGGATGTAAGGGGAAATGACATCAATAAGTGAGGGATGTAAGGGGAAATGACATCAATAAGCGAGGGATGTAAGGGGAAATGACATCAATTAGTGAGGGATGTAAGGGGAAATGACATCAATAAGCGAGGGATGTAAGGGGTAATGACATCAATAAGTGAGGGATGTAAGGGGTAATGACATCAATAAGCGAGGGATGTAAGGGGAAATGACATCAATTAGTGAGGGATGTAAGGGGTAATGACATCAATAAGCGAGGGATGCAAGGGGAAATGACATCAATAAGTGAGGGATGTAAGGGGAAATGACATCAATAAGCAAGGGATGCAAGGGGAAATGACATCAATAAGTGAGGGATCTAAGGGGAAATGACATCAATAAGTGAAGGATGTAAGGGGAAATGACATCAATAAGTGAGGGATGTAAGGGGAAATGACATCAATAAGTGAGGGATGTAAGGGGAAATGACATCAATAAGTGAGGGAGGAGGTGGAGGTTGATTTTATAGAATGTGTTAATTTTTTCATTTTAAGAATTGCATATGGAAAAAAAATTGAAGACATTTAATTATTATTAAATCATATTTTATTGTGAGTATAAAGTCATTCATTTTAATCTCTCCATTTGGTAGAAATTCAAACAAAAGATTGCTTGAAATTAGTTTTCATCTATATTTTATTTGTGATTTGAAGAAACACTTGACATATTAGTTATTTGTAGCAGATAGATTTTGTCATTTTTATAATATCTGTATACTGTGAAATCATCATTGTTCGTAGGGGACCAATTGCCAACGAATTTACATTCCCTCAAACCTATACACAATCACTTGTTTAATATTTATTAAAATTATCCGGATTACACAACAAACAAAATTACGTCCCCATAAACCAGTAAAATTTTGGCTACCCATGAACATTGACCCCCCACAAATAATAATGGTTCCACAATATACAGTATATTCAGGGTTTTTTTCACGTGTCACAAAATTTGCAAAAATGGGGAAAAAAAATCTGATACTTTTTATTTGCGTCAGTTATTTTTTGTGATTTGAACAGTTTCTTTTAAAAAACGATATAGGATATAATTTCTGCGTATTCAATTATTTGTGATTTTAAAGAGATTGCGAAAAAAGTGAAAATTAAATAATGGCTTAAACCAGATATACGATATAACCCTCTTGTTACACTAATTTCCCATGGAAAGTATATTACAGTGTGTTTCTTTCTTCATAGAAATACGAGACACTGGTGGGAGAGAGGGGGGCCCAGATGAGTGGAGGACAGAAACAGAGGATTGCTATCGCCCGGGCCCTGGTCAAGGACCCCAAAATCCTGCTGCTGGACGAGGCCACCTCAGCTCTGGACACGGAGAGTGAGTCGGTCGTACAGGAGGCGTTAGACAAGGTGAGTTACTAAACTTAATGTTGTTGACAAATTGAAGTCATAAGACAATATTTCTTAGTACCTCAGTACATAAGGCAATTCTTACATTTGCAAATATGTTTCCTTATATGAATCTATAGAATAACGAAAACGTTCAATTCTGTGTGAACTTTTTCATGACTTCACAGTAATTATTCCACGAGCTTATCGCTTGTTGGTTGAATTATTGTAATAAAACAAAAAAATTTGAATTATTGTAATAAAACATAAAATCTTGTCAATTTTAACAATTCTGAACAGTTTACCTTTTTCAAATGCAATTATAAGTAATAAACAGCAATGTGAAAATTAAAGTTCACCAGGATATGAACTTGGTTTGTGTATCCATGATCAAATCTTCTAAGAAGCTATTCAGTCTTCACAGGATTTGATCATGTGACCAACCAAGTTCATATCCGGATGAACTTGTTAACTTGCTGTTTATTTCTTAATTAAACATGGTGGGGTGCAGAGTCAGAGCTACTTAGCTCAATATTATAGTCTGATGAGGGACACTGGAGGAGTTAGACCAAGTGAATTACTATTAATCAATTTTATTCAATTTAATCAATGTTAGGTTAAGAGGTCTGCGAAATTAAACCCATCGTGAATACTATCATTAGTTTTCAAAAACGGTTCTATGCTTATTTTCTGATCAATTGATTTTTAAGCCGCGTGAAATTAAAACCATCGCAATTGATACTTAAAATTAAATGAAATCGTAAAATTTGAACACAGTGGAATTAAAACAACTTACAGTATATGTGACAAAATCGGGTTTATTGAAGGCCAATTAAGTTATATTATGCGCATTGTTAAAGTAGAGTTAAGGTTGCATAGAATTTTGTTCAACTTCAAAGCAAAACTATGATACAAATCTATGACATTTTCCTCTCCTATAGGCCAGTGCTGGTAGGACCACCATTGTGGTTGCCCATCGACTTTCCACCATTAAAACCGCAAATAAAATTGCTGGTTTTGTGTCAGGTGAGCTTAAGGAGATGGGAACCCACGATCAGCTGATGCAGAAAGGGGGCGTGTACGCAACCCTAGTCAGCATGCAGGCAAGTTAATTCGGTGTAATTTCCTTGAAAGTACAGTCAAAACTTTGTTATCTCAAATTATATGGGAATGTTAAAAAACTTCAAGATATCCAAGTATTTGAGCCATCAAGGGTAAAATATTTTAAAAATAAGTGGTTGGTTCTAGCTTACAAATCACTTTGACATATCCATTATTTTCGAGATACCAGTGTTCCAACTGTATTTCAAACTTAAGAGGAGTTTAAAAGTGTATTTTCCAGTTGCATTATACAGCTTTTCAATGAAGAAATGAAATTTATATCTCAGATATCCTTATGATTTTATTTCATTTTTTAGACTAAAAATCAAACTGTGGATGAGGAAGGTGAGGATATTGAATAATTTCATATCAAATCGTAATCAAAGCACTGATATATATATTTACTGGCATATAGTTTTGTACTAATATATCCTCATGGTATAGACCATTAATTCAGACTCTGAAGACTGATAATTTTTGAATTCCAAGTATATTTAAATCACATGTAGATTAAAGCTGTATTGTCTAATTTGGAATCCCAAATTTTGATTAGTTTCCAGCCATGCTGTTTAATTTTCATAAAAAAATAAATTTGAAAGTAGACAGCAAGAAAAAACTCAAGGATTATTATACTGTGAATCATTTAAATTCATGAGGGCCAATTTTCGTGGATTGTTGTTTTTTTGCTTATTGGTGGGGATGTAATTTCGTGGATGGGTTGGTTTTCAGTTTTGGTAAGAAAGGTTTCTCTTTCAAAACTTGTTTTCGTGGAGGACGCAAATTCGTGGGGGAGGGCTTCCCACGAAAACCATGAAAATTGAGCCACCACCTTTATTGTTTTTCCTTTTTTTTTGAGTTTCATTGTCTATGAAAAGATAACTTGATATTTGTAAATATCAGAATTATCACATTTTCATAAATGCTTTTTGTGTGCAAGAATCAAAAAATACATATTTTTCTTTTAAAAAATTGGTTCATGAAATAGGACAGTACAGCTTTAATGTAGTTTTTAGTTTACATGTGAATTGTATTGAAATACAAAGTTGAAAAATTTGTGGCTAGAGTTCAAAGTATGAAATTTTACAATGCATAATTCATGTATTTTAATTGTTCTCCCTACTGCTAAAAACTAAAGTTATATTGTATCTATACATATACTTACATTGTAAAACATTTTTAATTAGATTTAATGTTTAATATAATTATTTTCTAGTGTATATATTTGGACATGCGTGAAAAAATATTGTAAAGTTGGTCAAAAAAATTATTTATAAATGAAACAAAACTAGAAAAATAATTTCCATTTTTTTAAAATTAAAAATCTAATTAACTTGTTCCTTTCATGGGTCATTAAATATTTCATTTTTAGCATCTGACATTTCATGTACTAAATTTTCTCCATTTTGCCTTTTTTCCTCACACAAATTACTAACATTTGGATGTCCAAAATCAGCAAAAGAAGGTAAGAGTTCAACCATACATAACTGGAGAAATTTGTTTACAGTTGTATTGTATTGACCCAAGATACTAACTGACCATTAATCTGTCTCATTAATAAAAGCAAGCATTCAAGTATAAATTAATCTTTAAAATTTATCTTTATACATTTATGTGGCATCCCCCCTTTATTTACTGCATATTGAATTCAATATAAAAATTCTCAGCTGAAATTTTTAATAAAAAAAATTCAAATTGAAATGATTTTCAACAATGAAGTTTAGAGTTACTAGATGTTGACATTTTATCCAAGTGTGAGTATAGGGTCATTGTCAATAATTTGGCTCAATCAGTTTGGGTTATCAACTAAAATAATATGCTACATGTACTAATGGATGATCTCCGATAACTTAATTCAACAGCATGTTGGGTTTATGTGACGGTACATTATAGTAAATTCTACAACCCCTCGTAACAAATGTATAGTTGTGTAAACCATTGCATGGTCCTTGTAGTTGGACTTAAAATTGCTAAAATTGAATCATGTACTAAGTAAGTAAGTAATTTATTTATTTCATGTTTAGTGACATGTGCATATTATGTACCATCTTCGCTAGCCAAGGGTTTCTGATCCGCACCGCTTCTCACATTCGTGAGAAGCGGTGCGGATCAGAAACCCTTGGCTAGCGAAGATGATTATGTACTACAATTGTGCCATATACAATTATCAATCAACATTAATATTGTGCACCCGTCCCATTGGGCCTATAATTTAGTCACCTTTGGTTATATCTACAATTACTGTTTATCACGAGTTTTACAAGTGTATATTTATTAAATTATATTGGGTTATGGTACATATTAAATTATAATGTTATATCAAGGTGAATATCAACAAATGAATAAATTATCTATTAAGAAATTGTCTCTGAATTCGGAATGCTTTTAAAACAAATTTTGATAATTGTCTATATATGGCTCATTAAATATGTAAACACATAATGTCTATCACATAACCTGTATTTTCATCTCATTCAATGAAGTTGGTGAGTATATATGCTTGGATATCATTGTTGTAAATGCATGGGTGTCTGCAAAAAGAATGCAATAAGGTTATCAAGTTAAAAAAAAAAAAGATACATTAAGTCAACAAATGCTTCATTTGCAAGTAGTAGTTATAAGGAGAAATATATACAAATTAATCGCAATGGTTCCAAATGTTTTGAATGAATCCAGATCAACAGAATGAATTAATTCATCAAAATAATCTATTTAATATAGAGGGACCTTATACTATGATAAATTCTGTAAATGTACTACATTTGGCTGTGAATTTTATTTAGCGCTTTTGGCGGAATGCAGCTTCCGCTAAATCAAGTACATCACTAAATGCCATGCATGTATGTATAAGAATAGTCACATTCAGGAAAATGCTAATTCAAATCCGCGCCAACTTGTTCAAAAAATAATTTCCACCAAAATATCCTACACACCAAATATATACGTTTACAGTATTGTGTACAAAGTACTCTGGGGTCATATCAAAATATACAGGTACAAATGATTTTTCAAACAATTTTAGATATGATACTGTAAACCAACTTTTATTCGCCGTTGATAAAATTTTGCGGGATTCATGAGAGCGCCTTATTGTTGTGAATATTTCTGGCTGCAAACCAGCCCTTGCCATTTGGTTGTAATAACAACAGGGGTCTATATAAGGCTCACTCACAAAAATTAGTCGAAGGGAACCAGTTTATATCCAGTAAATCGCAAAATAATGTCATTCTATTTAAAGTTCGTTTACCGTTTGCATACATTATGCTTTCATTCATTGTGGTGCTTAGTATTTCGTTTGTCAATACATAGATGTACAAGTACTAAAATAGTACTGTAGAAAGTTAAAACAGGAATCAATACTATTGTTTCAAGAATACATGTATATGCTTTGAAAATAGAATTTTATTCAATAAAACAGTGCATGAAATCACTTCCCAATGACATTGTAGGTATTGAAATATTCTTATAACAAGGAATTTCTGAAGGTCATTCTTTTAAACAGTTTTCTATATTTTCTTAAGTTCTTGACTTGGAAGTAAATACTTAATCAGTTTGATAATTTTACAGAGGAGGAGTTGATTGCAGAATTTGTGGGAATATCAAAAGAAAAGACAACACTAGAGAAGGGAGGTCATGCTCCTGGTGTCAAAAAACTGCCAGCCAAGGAGAACGAAACCAAGGAAAAGGACGATGACAAAGATAAGGTCAGCTATTGAAGCAGGATTTAAAAACTTTAAATTTTAAAAATAATTAAAAAGTGTTGACAAACATTTTTTTCAAATAATTGCACTTTGGAAAAGCTATATTAAAAAAAACATTCCATAAATTCTGATATAGTTTTTGTTCAAATCTGTTGTTGAAATTGAATCATTCCATGAAAATGACAAAAATATTTTAAACAACTTGAAGTTTTTATCTAGCAAATGAATTAATCTAACAAAATAAAGAAAACTGGATCATTTTTTACAAGCTATAAGTAAAAAAAAAAAATTATGAAAAAAAAATTGTGAATTTGAATTTTACAGAAAGATGAAAAGAAGGAGGAAGATGAGGCTGGTTTTGGGAGGATCATGAAGATGAACGCCCCGGAGTGGCCCTACATCTTACTAGGGAGTCTGGGGGCCATCATCAACGGAGGAGCACAGCCAGCATTCGCCATCATCTTCTCTGAAATTCTCGGAGTAAGTTTACAGGATCTGAATTTGAAATGTTTGATGGATAGTTGTGAGTATGTTTATGTGTGTGTGTGTGTGTGTGTGTGTGTGTGAGAGAGAGAGAGAGAGAGAGACAGAGAGAGAGACATACAGACACAGAAAGAGAGAGAGAGAGGTCATAATTACCTACAGTAGAGATGATCATCTGCATAAAACAATCCATGAAGATTAAATGATATTTGCATATCATGAAAATACCTGCATAAATGCTGCTTTATGCATGCATGCCATATGATAATTGTTATAATACAATACTTGTATGAAAGTTCTAAAACTAGCTAAAAGATATTTTCATTATCAGCCTGTGTCATTGTTCTGTATATGTGTTAATTAAGTCAACAAATGTTACATGTTGTAATGTTAAGTTGCTTATTGATGAACCTCCGTTTCAGACATTTGCCATTACCAGTACGTCAGAACAGGAGGATAAGATGATGATGTGGACCTTGCTGATGGTTGGAATCGGCGTCATCAGCTTTCTGACCTTCCTTACTCAGGTAAACATTGCTGTCCATAAAAGTTTCACTTTCCCTATGGAATGTCAAATAAAAGTTGAACAAGTGCATGTATATAATGAGTGTCAATAGCAAATGCAGCATACGCTGAATGATCTATGTACATTAAAGTTTTTAATTTTCTCTCTCTCTCTGTCTCTGTCTATCTTTATTTTTCTCTATTTCAATTTCTCCCTCCCTCTCTGTCCTATCTCTGTCTCTCTCTCCATCTTTATTTTTCTCTGTTCCAATCTCTCTCTCTCTCTCTCTCTCTCTCTCTCTCTCTCTCTCTCTCTCTCTCTCTCTCATATTATTTTCTGTCTGTCTGCAATTCATGACGCAAATCATAAAAAGCCTTATTTCCATCTCCTAGGGATATTGCTTCAGTGTATCTGGTGAAAACTTGACCATGAGACTCCGTCAGTCGTCGTTCCGAGCATTGATGAGACAGGACATGGAGTACTTTGACAATCCAAAGAACACGACAGGTGCCCTTACCACCAGACTGTCCACAGAGGCCGCAGAGGTCCAGGGGGTGAGGCATTTATGTAATATATGTATATTTCCAGTGTCTTTTTTTATATCACTACGAATTGATTTTGTATTGTACAGTGCAATACATTTCATCAATGAATGTTTTAATGTTTAATCGTGCATTTAATGAAAATTACATACCGATAAGTAATACTTCATAAATATTAATCAAGAGGTAATACTTCATAAATATTAATCAAGAGGTGGTACATAATAGGGCGCAAACTCCTATATATTAATTTAAACATTTTGTTTTTGTGATATATAAGTTTTAATTAAATTTATTCTTTAATAATTAATTTTTAACATTTTCAGTGAGTGTTGAAAACAAAATAATTTGTTACACGCTAAAAAAATTGGTGACAATTATGGTACAAAATTTAAAAGGCGATTGATTTCTTTTGAGAGTGCATTTTTCTGAGAAGTATAAGGCAACAAAAGACATGTATGTCAATTGATAAAAAAAGAATTTGTTAAGCCAATCAAATGATATGTTACAACCGAAGTTAGTCAGTTAATTTGTGCACATTTTGTTACAGGCCTCAGGAGCCCAGCTCGGCACCATGCTACAGAACTTGGCTAACATTGGTACGGGCGTCATCATCGGCTTCGTCTACGGCTGGCAGCTCACCTTGGTCATCCTGGCCTTTATCCCTATCATTGGAATAGCCGGCGTCCTACAGATGCAGTTGTTGGAGGGAGTTTCTGGTAACAGCCTTTTGTTCTCAAATGTCAATGCTAAAATCTATTCACTAGTTTTAAATATCTAATGTCAAAAATTTATTCTCAAATTTTTTATCATATTAGTGTCAAAATTTATACCTTTTCTGCCTTTTCCTCTGCCAACCCCCTCTCCCCAACAAATTATTAAATTTATTAGTCATCAAGATTACCAAAATTAATAAAACATCTCTTTGAGGTCAATACATTCAACTTTTTCATTAAAAATCAATTAAACCTGACACTGCGTCCGGCATTCTTCATTGTAAAAACATAAACGTTTCACTCTTTAAGGTCAAAACAAAGAGGCTTTGGAAGAGTCAGGGAAGACGGCCACGGAGGCGATAGAGAACATCCGTACAGTGGCAAGTCTGTGTCAGGAGGAGAAGATGCTGGACATGTACCGCGAGCAGCTCGAACCGCCCTACAAAACCGCCCTCCGCAAATCCCACTTGACTGGTATTGCCTTCGCCGCGTCCACGGCAGTCATGTTCTTTGCCTATGCCACCGCCTTTTATTTCGGGGCCTACATGATTAAAGAGAACGAGATGACCTATACTGAAGTGTTTCTGTAAGTCACTTGAGTGAAAGAGAACAGGGCCGCATTTTACAAAGGAACTTACGACTTATGACCAAAATAACGAATACGTATAAATCGCATACCGGTGATACTCAATATTTCAATTTTATGGTTTAAAATATAATTATAGAATTCAAAATAGCAGTATATGACTGGTTTTGTATAAATTTCATTTATGAAAGATAGTTCTGTGATGTAAAAAATATTTAGAACGTTGTTGTAAGTTCTTCTATAAAATGCAGCCCAGGTTTATAGGACGACCTATACTGATGTGTTTCATTCTGTACGGTAAGTTGAAAAATAAATAAAAAAGGGTTTTTAGGATCACCTTTGTAAAAGATGTTGAGAGGTGGATGGGCATTGGGGGTAAATTGCTTGCCCATATAGATTGTTTTCATTCTGTGAGTTGGAAAAAAAAAAGGGGGGGGTTTTAGGATCACCTTTGAAAAATTTTGAGGGATGGGTGAGGGTTGGGGTAAATGGTTCGCCAACATGGGATTGTTTGATTGGAGGACCGTTTGTTGTCTGACCAGTATTTGACTGGTATGCTTGACAGTTAATTCATTCCGTGTGCACTTTACCCTCTCAGTGGCCTTAAGTGGATAACTTGATGTTTTTCTGGTTTAAAGATTGAAATGTTTGATTACAAGAAATTGGACCACTGGTAATATCAGAGCTTTTTATGAAAAGTTTTTCTCTACCCAAAATTGACATTTTTTGGTCTCTGACTTGCTTTCAGAACATACATAAAGAGTTGGCCTTGTGGAAAAATATTGCAATTTGATATTTATATAGTTTAATAAATTTTAAAGTTTCAACAGTCATATATTTTGTCAGTCTCATCTTTACACTGTTGAAAAAGGACATTGAATTCACAATGTTTAATCGATGGAATATAAAATTGACTTTTTCAGAGTGTTCAGTGCCATAGTGTTTGGTTCCATGGCCATGGGAGAGTCCAGTGCCTTCGCCCCCGATGCTGGGAAAGCCAAGAAATCAGCCTCCCTCATCTTTAAACTGCTGGACAGAGAGCCAAAGATTGACCCTTACTCCGAGGAAGGAATCAAAGTTGTAAGTCCCCTTTATGAATTTATCATAGTAACTAATTACTGGTAAGATTGACCCTTACACTCCGAGGAAGGAATCAAAGTTGTAAGTCCCCTTTATGAATTTTTCATTTTAGTCACTTATTACTGGGTAGATCATCGATATAATTTTTATGTGATATTATTACAATGGACTTCAATATCTCTTTCATGAAGACATGTGCTTTAATTGTTCAAGTATGTAGAGCTTTTATTCTTTCATTCTTGTCAAAGTATTTAGAATGCAGTATTTTCCATCAAGACCAGTTTGCTAACTGAATATAGAGTAGAATTACCTCTCTTAGTGAACAGCGTTCTCACCAGGAATTCACTCAACACTATACTTCTCCTTGTAGGACAACTTCACCAGTGCTGTATCATTCAGAGACGTCCATTTCCGCTACCCGACCCGGCCCGACGTGGAGGTGCTGCAGGGTCTGAATTTGGAGGTGACCCCTGGGGAGACCCTGGCGCTGGTCGGGGCCTCAGGCTGTGGGAAGAGCACGACCATGCAGCTGTTAGAGAGGTTTTACGACCCAGAGTCTGGTGATGTGGTAGGAATATTTATTTGCTTTCAGTGTTTTTTTTAACGTAATATTGAATTTAACCTGTATGTGTTTACCGGTAAACAATATGGTGTTGAAAATAAATTTATAGATAAAATAATAAAATAATTTATTTAACCTGAGTGTATGTATATCACCAGAGGACCAATTCATTAAAGGGATTTTTTTATATTTCCAATTATAGATTCTGGACAAGATTCTTGTGAAGGATCTAAATGTCCAATGGCTGCGTAAACAGATCGGAATCGTGTCCCAGGAACCAGTACTGTTTGACTGCAGTATCGCTGAGAACATAGCGTACGGGGATAACTCCCGAGAGGTTCCGATGGCAGAGATTATCGAGGCTGCCAGGAAAGCCAATATACACGAGTTCATCTCTTCACTTCCTAATGTACATCATTCATTTCGAATACCTTTCACAATTCTGAATCTTATTTTATTTTTAATTTACAAATCTGTAAAATCTAAATAGGCGTAAATAATTAGCTTAACATACTTTTTAAGTATAAGATATATATTTGATTTGAGGTGTAGCTTACATAGAGGGATCTATGAATTAATTAATGCAAAATAAAAACAAAATGGAGAAAGGATAATTTCATGTAATCTTATTTTTCAGGGCTATGATACTCTTTGTGGAGACAAAGGGACACAACTCTCAGGAGGACAAAAACAGCGAGTGGCGATCGCCCGAGGACTGGTCAGAAATCCCAAGATTCTTCTGCTGGATGAGGCCACATCTGCCCTTGATACCGAAAGTGAAAAGGTTGTGTAACTTTTCTCCTTTAATATCAGACAGTTTAAAGAAACTTCTGTTGAGATCTATTAAGTTGTGAGTTGGAAATAGCATTCAGTTTTCATTGTCAACCATAATCTCCATGGATTCTCTCCATTGATTCTGTGCACTCTTCACACAAACCTGTTTCAATCTCTTTTGATAATTATACAACAGTGTAATTTTGCCCCATTTCTCATTTGCCCTTCAACACTTGCAAATGGTTTCTCCTCATCTTGAATTTGTGCAGATAATGACATATATGATAGACACTCTTTCCTAACGAACACAGAAATTTAAAAACTGTTTTGAATTTGCCCAGTCTTAAAATTGTCTGCTGACATTGAGGAGAAAAGTGGCAAAAATAAAACAGGAGCAAATATTTCCCTTTATACAATATGTAAAATAAAATGCTAGTAAACACACCTTTCTGGGAATGTATATGTTCACAGTATCTTAAATTTTTCATAAAATTTTAGATCGTACAGGAAGCTCTGGACAAGGCGCGAGAGGGAAGGACATGTATCGTCATTGCACATCGACTGTCCACCATCCAGAACGCCGACAAAATCTGTGTCATCAAACATGGCCAAGTGGCGGAGCAGGGTCGCCACTGGAGATTTAATGTCCAAGCAGGGAATTTATGCTCGACTAGTCAACACTGCAAATAAACGTGGGAAGAGTTGATTTTAGTATTATACGACTAAGAAATAATGGGGAACTCCATTTTCTGTTGTTCTCATCACTCAAACAGAATGTAGGAGTTTTTGTCGATTTCCTAGAAATTCTTTTTTTTACAAGTCGAAAATCAAAATTTTTACTGTGTTTGAAACTAAAGTACCTGTAAACAAACATATGTGACATTTGTCTTTAGAATATGATAATTTTTCATTGTATGTTAGTTGATGTTTTTATTTTGTGTTGTTTTTTTTCCCTTTCTTTGACTAGAGATTTGTGATGATAAAAAAGATATGGACTAGATTTTTACAGATTAATAAATATCCTAAAGTGAAAAAAAAATAATTTTAAATTTCATATATCAGTAGTACCTTTGCTTACCCCTCAGGTACATGTAGTAGGTACTAATAACATCAATACTAGTTCACTTATTTTAGAAAAAGGAATCTTTTAGAAAACACTATAGCCCATTTTGACATACCTCTACACTCAACTCTCTACACTCATTCCCCCCCCCCCCCCAACAAAAAAAAAAATCAAAATAAACAACAACTATTTTAATTCTCAGACTTTTTTTAGATGAATAGTGGTACATGTACTGTTGAATGATACACAGAGAATCTCATTTATCGTAATTTTTATGCAAGTAAATTGAAATCTATTGATGCAATAATGTTACTCGTACAAACTGGGCTCAGGTCGAAGCATACCTTACTTTGCCTCACTATAAAGCATGAAGTACATTTGATATGAAGCATAATTATTAATAATTATTATAAATAAACTATAGCAACCGTCCTAATCCAGTTTGTACATGTATATGCATCCTTATAACATTTATTGCTAATTGTATGTCGTGCCAAATGTTACATGTGATAATTAATCCAGATATTTATTTGTTATTTAAATTAATGTATTGATATATTTTGTAAGATTGCAGAATTTAACTAGATTTTTGAAGCTATTAATTGGGGATGGTATATATGCACTGTACTGTGTGCTATTTTTGTAATGCGCATTGCATTCTGAACAGTTTCCCCGCAGTTAGTTGAAATAATTAGAAAAAAAATGATTCTCATTAAAATATTTATTTGTACCGTACTTATTTTACTGCTGAGATAAAATTCTTTGTACTTAAAACTGAGATTAAGTTCTTGTTTACGTGTAGGAAACTTTCCAAATAAAAATGTTTACATCATATATGGCTCCTCTCTTACTTTATTGTACATGTAAATGTATTACAATTAGCTGTGTATTCTATTTTGCATTTTTTGCCGGAATGCAGCCTCTGCCAAATCAAGTAAATCGCCAAATTTTCAAACACATATATTAATATATATAAACATTTAGATATCAATGGGTACATTCAGAATTTGTGTGTGCTTATCTAAATTCACATGCTGACCTTTTGCAAAATCATTTTAAACATACTCACTACATATAATATGTCGATAATTTTATAATTTGTAAGTAATAATAATGAAATGAATAAAGGTAAACTAACTTATGTAAACAAGTAAACTATGATCGATAATCAAGATATACTTTTTCAATTTTAAACTTGTTGCTCATATAATTTGTAAAGTAACCTTGATTGTTTAGACCGTCGAAATATGGGCACACAAGGATACCTTAATTTACAGTTATCTCACGAGAATTAAAACAGCCAGCCTCCATAAGATATGGGAAGTTAATCGTGTATTCCTAATCTAAAACAGGGGAACAGGACATAAATATTACAGTACATTTTCATTTGTAAAGTACTTTGATTTTAAGGAGGCTGGATGTTCATCAAATTGACTATCAGATCTACCTAAACTTTTAAGATATGATCTGTTTTTCTTATAACTTAATCTATAAACTACGAAAGACGGATAGGGCCACATCAAAAAAAAAATGTTTATCTCGTAATTACGAGAAAAGATCTCGTTACTACGAGTTAATTATCTCGTTATTGTGAGAAAAGATCTCATGTAGTTAGGAAAAAATAGTAAAATAAGCATGCAGAGTGTCTAGATCAAAGTATCTTAGTGCTAATGGAGAAGAGAGGGTGTCATGTCCATGGAAAATATTTCACACGGTGATATTGTTTAATCGACAATGGATATGTTGTGCAGCAATGTTTGATCATATGATGGTTTGAAATCGTTAATATTAGCGATTTATTCAGAATTATTTAATTTTGAAATTTCTAATATTTGAAAAGTTAATGATTTTAAAAGCAAAATTAACAAACTTACTGGGATATTGTCATTTCAGGGATTTTAAACTCTGTTGTCTCTTCAATACGTTCTGTGAAACTTGAATTGATAGTAAAATGGTGTCCAAGCAATTCACTGCGGTTATCGTCTATCAAGTACAAATTTTCATGCGTGTCTTGGAAAAAATGAACTGTTTTTCTGTACTTGCGTTTTAACTTGAATATCATGAAGAGTTGCACGTCTACAGTCATGAGTACAAAAAACAAAGAATTTAAAATCAGGGCTGCATTTTACAAAAGAACTTACTATAAAGGTGTTAATATTTACAGCCTCGTAAAATGGTCTTTAAAGAACAAAATTGACATGCATGCATGAAACCATTTGTTTAAAATATTTCAATTCCCATAATGATATTTTCCAGCCATAAGAATAACTCATTGATTAGTTGGTTTTTAATTAGCATTGATTGATTTGGTCGTAAGTTCTTTTGTAAAATTGACTATTCGTCTATATAGAGTTATATAGTGAGAATATACTACTGAATATCACAAACTAAAGTATATACGTCCCTGCAAAAAGTGACGAAAACAATAACTTTAAGGTAAGGTTTGCGGCTTGCATTTTTTAGAGATTGTACCAAAGTTACATACCATTTTGTTTACTATACTAAAGTCTTTTTTCTCATGAAATTCAAAAGAATTTTGCCCGTCCCGTTTTAAAACTACAAAAGGTCAAAGTTCATGATTTCCAATTTTCATTTTGATGAAATGTAAACAATTTCGTGAAAATATGAACATTTTTTATGTGACTATTATGGTGGTTATTTATGCTTAAAATGTTCGAAAATAATATCACTATTAATATCATGATCATTCACTTTTATCAATTTCTGATGAACTATCTAAAAATAGAATAAAATGCAACAAAAGTCTTAATTTTGGACTACTATTATGTAAACGAAAACATCTCATTTGAAACCTTTCCAAGTCCACCGATTTCAGGAAAAACGTATCTTAGAATATGTGTTATCTAATGTTTCTAAAACACTATTCAAAACCATATGATGCGGATTTCGTTTTCGTGGAAATTGATAAAATGCTTGTGTCCTTCTTATTTTTTCATTGAAACTAAAAAAACCCGCGAAATAAAAAAAAAATGAAATCAATTATGACGTCATATAAATTTTGACGTCATAACTGAAATAAAGGGGTAGTTGGTGTTACGTCACAATGAAAATGGGTGAGTTATCTCCCTGTAACCGCAAACCTTACCTTAAACTTAATTGGTACACACAGAGACCTACAACTAGTTTGTATTTTCATAACAAATAATTAGGTAGTCTAAATGTATATGTAAACCCTTTTAAAATGACAAAAACGCGATTGTCGACAAACTTTTAGACAACTCTGAAATGACTCCCAATGCTCTATTTTAAATTTCCCGCGATTTCCATATCGATTTTCTGTATGCGGAGTTACAAAAAGCGTGCAAAATGTCAGCCTTTGGCAGTTTGGCCTCGTCAGTCTCAGTTGTAAAGTAAAAATGTAAACAAAAGGCTGGAGGGCGTATCATGAACGAAGAAACAAAATGTTAGACAAGGGCAGTTTTACTCTGTTTGGGTTCGGAATCTTCTTCGGATTCAGTGTTACGTATTTTTATTCCTTCTACAGCGCTACAACTGTACATCACAGTCCAAAGGGATCTCCGGGGTTCATATTCGGCGGATTTTTTCCAGAGAGCCCACATAGTCATGGGGAAAATGACAAAGTGGCAGGACCAAACCAAATCATCGAGTGGGCAGACCAACATTTTAACACTCACTCAGGTACTTGATCATACATTTGCTTTTAATAACATTTTGTGTTTCCCTTCCGGCGGATCCATAAATTTACGATTTCCAGGTGTGTTTAAAGGTATGCCTTCTTCCTTATCTGGATATCGAATAGACCTTCCCTGTTCTGGTCTCTGTGAATGAAATCAGTGAAAGATAAGAGAATAATTGTATACATTTTGCATCTACGTTCCTTTGTTCCCAGGGCATGAGATACGCGTATATACGGGGGTCATAAATCACTATAGCTTTTTAGTTTGTATTCTATTGCTTGTGTCAAAAATATCTTTTTCAGTTATTTATCTCAGATGTTTTGAACCATTATTTTGTTCTAAAAAGTTTAACAAAAAACTTTCTATGTAAAAATCTTTACCGTGCAACATAAATCAATCTTGTTTGGCTGAATTAATCTCCACCTTGTTTTTATTTATCCCTAAGGTTAATATACCGATAGGATGTACCGATAGAATTCGATTTAGTTATTAATTATTTTTACAGGGCTGTCACATTGCATTTTGAAACTACATAAGGGCAATTATCCTTAAATTTGGGAATTTATATAATTTAGCAATGTTTTGTACCACCACGAAAATTTTGTAAAATCATTCCATATTAAAGATGCATGACAAGGCTTTCAAGTATAAAAGGCAAGAAACTCGGGAGGATTTTTTACTGTTTTTAAAATTATCAGAATTACCATGGTAGCCTCTATAAGTAAAGTTTCATGATTTGCATCATAAACTTTTGGAATTTATTCTAAGCTTCAAATTCTATTAGTCTTCAAAAAACTTGCATGTATTCACATCTTTTAATACATGTACCGGTACTTTTAAATCATCAAAAACCCCAATTACATGCAAGTATCCATGGAATTACATGTAAAAAATAAAAAATTTTGAATTTGAGCACAGATATGTGTTATGCTATAAATTAAAGTTTTCACAGAGTGTGAATATTAAAAACAGTGATACTAAATTAATAGTCACTAATCAGGAGACAGGTGGATTGGAGTGGATAAATAAAGATCTTGGATTTATAGTTAGAACAAATGACATGACATTGCTCATGTTGCTGCAATGTGAATACCAGGCACTGAGAGGTAGATCAGTGAAATATTCAGACTCTATAACGCTAATTTCTATATATTATTGAATTCGTTGATTTGTATTAACCGATTAAGGAGGTCTAGTAACTACATTATATGCTTGTTCAAGACTCGAAATTGCTAGATTTGCATGATCTTGGAAGTGCAAGAGGCTTAATTGACACATTTATACAAAACATTAGCCAAGTTTTCTGGTGTATTAGTTTAATACCTTATATTTTACCCCAAGGATGGGTTTTGTATGTCAATATTGTACTACAAATTGATACTTTTTACTGGTATTAATACCTACTTCATGTATTTCAGCTCTTTTAACTCAATAACGATCGAAATTTTTAATACATGTATTTAATAAAGTCACTATAAAATTAATGAAAATGATATCCTATGTATTTGATAATGTCACAATAAATGTTAATGAAAATGATATCCTATTTAATCATTCGTATAATAAGTATTTTATTCAAGTATATAAATACATTGAATTGGATTGAACAGCAGGCACAATGCCTATTTATGTTCTCTCCTGAATGATATCCTATGCCATTCATTGTTTTCCTACAATTTTTATGGCTTGTTTTTTGTTAAAAATTTATAACATCATTATGTTTTTTGTGCATTTAGATATGACCCGGCCAATAGATATTGCTTTTTGCTCAATCTTCAAAAATCTAAACATATTCCATGTATTCTGAATATATGTTGTGTCAAAATTTTAAAATAGAATAAGACATCAAAAGCCAAATATATTTTCAACTACTGGTAATTTTTGAAATTATCAATTGTTACAAAAAAAATCCAAAAACCCAGCTTTTTATATGGTAAACTTTTTTAAATGCCACTGATATATTAGATTTTTATTTTCAAGTTCTGAATATTGAGTGAAAATTCTTATGCATCTGATATATTCATAGTATTACATAATAGACATTTTAGAAAAAAAATGATGAAAGTTACACTATGCAAGGTTTAAAGTTAGATTATATGGGTTGTGCTAAAATTAGTTTCATTCCCCAAATAAAAAGGCCTTTTTCATAAAGCTTTATACCCATTAACCATGCATTCATCTGTCCTTATAAGCTGCCTTTGCTATTTCTTCATAAAGGTTTTCAAGTCCCCTTTGTTTGGATTAAAAAACTTATATTTTTATATTTCTGATTGCCTGCCTAAACTTTTTGTCTGAAGACCCATTTTGACACTTAGTCTTTGTTTTTTTTATCAATACCCATTCTTCAGATTTTATGGCATACAAGTTGACAGTTGTGTGACAAATTGAATATTAAAAGTAAAGCTTTTGTATCTTCTTTTCTTTATTAAACCAGGGTTGTTTATTTTTCTATTTTGACAGAGGAGGTTTCAGAAGTGGCCAGGGCTTTGGAGAAGAAAGTCCGTGTGTTGTGTTGGGTGATGACAAATCCGTCAAACCACGAGAGCAAAGCTCGCCACGTGAAAGCAACCTGGGGTAAGCGGTGCAACAAGTTGCTGTTTATGAGTTCCGTTGCTGACGATAAACTTCCCTCCATCGCCCTGAAAGTTTCCGAGGGCCGCAACAACCTATGGGCCAAAACGAAAGCGGCCTTCAAATACATTTACCAAAACCATTACAACGATGCCGACTGGTTCATGAAGGCAGATGATGATACATATGTTATTGTAGAAAATCTGCGGTAAGAATTTTTTTTTGCAAATAAAAAGAATTAAGTAAATTTTTCAAGGTAATTTTGAGATAACTACTATAGTATGACACAAAGGAAACATCAATCTAATCTCCTGTGTGATTGGATTTGGTTTGAAGCAATGCGGCCATTTCTTGGACACCTGTCACTAGGGTTGTCTCTAAGACCCGGGAGGTGGGGACTTCCCCCACTTATAACTACATAATTACCTGGCTGTTACATGTATTGCATTTCAAACACAGTCAAGCTATAAGCTTGACCCACAGCCCCCTTCTACTTTTTGATATCTTCCTTCTACTTCAATTTTTAGAGACAACCCTGCCTGTCACCCCCCCCCCCCCCCTCCCCCCAATAATCTTAAGGTAGCCTTCTTTCTTCTCTGTGTGCTACGTTACAAATACAAGCATGCATGATATTACCTGCTGTCTTGTTCTAGATTCGACACTCAACACCTCTTATTTTTACCTTTGCAAATAATGTTTTAGGGGAGAGGTAGTTATTGATAAGAGTCATATACTTTAACAAGTTACAAGAAATTGATAATTAAGATTTGATTTATAAATCTATAGGTAGAAGAAGAGATTGTCTTAAAAATGGTTACAAAACAAAGTTTTTGTTTTCGATAATTATAAACTTCAAGATTTCATTTCATTAGTTTAAGGTTATGAATCATATAAGTAATACAAGTATTCACTGTGAAAATTATTTCAGCTTTTCATAAAGAGATTTTTCATACCTGAAAGATATTATGGGTAGTACACATATATGATATGAAATGATATGTACATGTAATGGACATGGGTGCCTTTTGAAATAAAACAATTATAGTGGGTATTGGAAGGGAAGAG
Organism: Magallana hongkongensis; assembly: GCA_015776775.1. Taxonomy (NCBI): domain Eukaryota; kingdom Metazoa; phylum Mollusca; class Bivalvia; order Ostreida; family Ostreidae; genus Magallana; species Magallana hongkongensis. Next base: position 283,513 of record CM027475.1, on the reverse strand, counting down.
GCCTTTGGGTTTTTCAGTAAATATCTTGCTATTAAGATATGAATATTGTTGTTTTTTTTTTTTTATTGAATTCTTAAAATGGAAAGTGTTTTACTTTAAAATTTAAGAGGAAATGACCCAGTACAACATGTATTAGCTTCCTGTGACTTTACAACCCCTATAACACAGCTACCTGTGACATTAGAACTAAGGTCCACCCCCATTTAACCTTGTCGATAAAAGAATTTGCGATTGAATTCTTCTGTAAATAGATTGCTCTTCTTATCAGGTCCGGGTTCCTTCGGTCTGGTCAGGCCTGGAAATAGTAGGATATGATGATAAGATGGTTTATATACTGGTAACACATGTATGAGTATATACCACGTAGATTTCTCCAGGGCCTTTATACATGTGACGCTAGGTCAGACTCACACGTACCTTTGATTTAGAGTGCAAATTTCCCTTTTTGCGGTACATGTTCTACATACATATGTACAACTTTTTGTAAAGTAACATGATGTGGCTCAGCACATACAAACTGCACAGTGTAGATCTAGAGTTGATTTTTTGAATGTGGTACTTTCATGTACATCATTTAAATGTGTCTTCTTCTTCATATGTATTGCTTGTTTAGATTGAAGGGAAAGAAAGTAAAAAAAAAAAAAAGACAACTTGATTTTAATGTGTAGTTCGTTTATTATTAATGATATAATTGTATAACTAATGGTCAGTGTACTGACCACTAGTAATGTAACTTTACATCATAAGTGGATACTATATCATTAGAGGTAATATTACTGAAGTGCGATAATTACATGATATTTATATTTACATGATACATATTTCTATATGCTATTTCTGAAATAGCAGCAGTTACTTGTGATCACTTTTAATGGTTCTGTAGTTTGTTTCAAGTGAGAGTTAACAACTTGTTGAAATGAAACAAATGATATGCACTTATTTAGGCCTATAAAAAAATTGTGTGTTTAGGGTAACACTGATGAAAAAATTAGGTTAGGTAGGTAGGTATTTTTTTTAATTTTATCATATTTTTTTCTGCATGAATCCTAAGAATGTTTGTTTGTGTCATATTTAAAAATGGATTTTTTAATAGAAATAATATAAAAATTCACAATCAGATAAAAACAGACATCTAAAAATGGTAGGGTTGGGGCATTTTTTTTAGGTTAGGTTGGGTTACCCTAAACACACAACTTTTTATTTTAGGCCTTAACGGCTATAAAGAGAAAAGCAGGGAATTGGTGGGACATTGTCTTGGTGATAGGAAACTCTATTCTTGTTAAAGGTACCTTTATGATTCACACACACACACATACAGTATGAGAAGCAATGGGAGAAACTGAGTACCGGTAATTGCATGGACATACCTAGATCCGTCTTGTTTTTTGATTAGGGCCATCTCTAGATCCGTCAGTGTGTCGACTCATGCAGACATCTTTTACCTAGAGGGTCATCAGTTCTGTGATTTAACTTGTTCTCCCCTGACTCAGGCTGACTGACTAACAAAGTTAATTGAAGTTTTCATAAATATAAATAAAATTATTTACGTACGGTATACTGTGAACCTGTTACATTTGGCGGTGTATTCTAGTTTTTTGGGCAAAAAGTGACTTCTGCTGAATCAAGTATATTGTACATTGCTAAATGTCATGCATACATATATGTAAGTAATAGGTACATTTAAAGAAATAACTAATGCACTTAAAAAATGCATGACAGATATAGTATGTTTACAGAAATTCGACACCTTCAAATTATGACATCATTGGTAGAGTAACAGGATCTTCGCTGCTGCATAGCAACGGATGCAGAATGTTTGACGGATTTTGATCTCAAGATTAGATAAAAAAAAATATCAGATAATTGTGTACAGCTGGTACATAAAATTAGCATTTATGATGTTGTCACACAGTAGTTGTCACTGGTACATGCGTTGATCATGATAACAATTTATTTATAAAACACTCCCTTCCATCTGTTGCGACTGATTGTAATGGATTCCTGCACCCACAACACTTTTTTGGACGTGCAGTTTTGCAGACGACTGGACAAAGACATTGAAGTCTGGGTTGGTTTTATCAATAATACACCCAAGATTTTAAATCAGTCACAATACTTTTGATGTTCATCTTTGTCAGACTAGCAGCTGTGCATCTTGAATGTCTTTCTTTCATTGAAAGAAGAAAATTATCTTTGTATTTTTTATGTTTGTTCTTAATTTGACTTGAGGATGTAATTGTTTGATGAATTGATTAAAGTTTCCATGCACTCTATTTTCTATTGTCTGTCAGCTTCGTACATTGTAGAACATTTGATGAACTATAAGTATATACCTTTAATCAAATCCTATTGTTCCTCTAAGAAAATTTGATTGTATCGAGTCTTCGTAATTAAGGCCACACCAATATATTCTTGTTCAGTCTAACCCCACACGCTTGTATTTCAATAAAACTATACAAATAATATTATTAATTTCCCACATCCAGGAAATTATGCACTGTTTTCTGTTTTGTTTTCACTCTATTTTTTGCATTTCGAATAGTTTTAATTTATAAATCAAATGATGATCAGAGGTGATTCAAATCCAATAAAGCCTGTTGGAAGGGCTATATGATACTGTAAACCAATTTTTATTCGCTGCAACTTTATTTCGCGATTAACTGCCGATAGACTGGTTCGCGACGACTAATGTTCGCGACCAAGCCTCATCCAGACCTGTATTGTTATAAAAACTATAGACAAAAGATTGGTTCGCGGGCAGAAATATTTCGCGACGACAAGGCTCTCGCTAACCTCGCAAAAATTTCTCGCACGCAAATAAAAGTTGGTTTACAGTATAAATTTGATCACACCCAACCATATCTGATTATCTCATACTTCCTTACAGTGTCTTTCGAAGCAACTTAAAACTGGAGGGGCGGGGGAGGGCAAGACTACAAGACTGAAAAAAAAATAAAATAGGATTATGGATATAGTTATGTCTAACTTTGCCATAAAGCCCCCCCCCCCCCCCCCCCAGCCTCACCTGTTCCGACACCTATGCCTAATTACTTATATCTATGTACATGTAATTTTTAATTATAATTTAAATCATCATTGATGAAATTTTTTTGGACTATACATTACAAAATCGATTCCAAGTGTCATCACATACAAAAGACACTGGAAAATGTACATTTATTACAGCTGTTAATAAGAACATTCATGCATCATATAACATTAAGTTATCGCTGACTGGTTACAGCCATACATAGAAAGCACTTCAGACAGAAGGATGTCTGCAGATGAGTTAGAATTAGTGTTATTATACAACAGCTACATGTATAAGACTGGCCCTTTTCTTCTTAAGACTTAATGGATTAATTATTACAATTGATCATATTAATGTATACTTAGTCTAATGGGCATCCTGTATTGAGTGAATCTTATCTTGTCACTACTGTAGTTTTATATTTCACACTGTAAGCCTATAGGTAGGCCTGTACGAACAATTCATGATTATTAATTTGATATTCCCTGATAGTGGCTCTCTCTCTCCTCTCTTTCTGTCTGTCTGCCTGCCTCTCTCTCTCTCTCTCTCTCTCTCTCTCTCTCTCTCAAATGCACCACCTCCTCCTCTTACTCATTTATATTTCTACAGTGTCTACTCAGGAGTGACACACAGTAAAATTTGCTACAAAAAAGGGAAAAAGGTTGATATCTATATACAGGTAAACTTCTACAGTTTCAGTTTGTAAAGTAGAAAAAAAAACCAAGGTACAGTGTATGTTCACAAAATGTCTGTCATTTAATATTATTAGGGTTATTTTCATTTGCTTTGTGTAAACAAGGCCTTAGGTTTTGAGTGTCTTTTTAAAAGGCATTATATCGGTAAACAAGTGTAACTTTGTTTTTGTAAAGTTTGTCACGTTTCATTTTGATAATCGACTTAGAGCCATATATTTGTAGCCTTGACAATCTGAAAAGTGTACTTAGCATACATTTGTAGTCAGTATCACTTAAATCTGTCAGAGAATGAGTGATTATAATTAATAGTAATAATTAGAATTTCTCTCTCTGTAATGTTATGGATTATAAATAGCGTATTAAGGATAGCTTGCAAAAAGTCTGACTCTTTTGTATTTAAGGTGTAAAATGCATAGATTTTCAAATGATGCTTTCTGTAATAATGATAAGTCGACTATTCTCTGATGTTAAATATTTTTTTTGGGGAAAAAAGGGAATAGCAAATATATTGAATAGTAATTCATGCAGGGAAGATGAAAAAAAAACCCTCAAAAATACAAAGAACTGCCACACAAGTACATTTCATAGAAGGTGTGTGTGGGGGGGGGGGGGGGCGGGGGCGGGGCAATGCATAAGGGCTACAAATTGTCTTCCCCAAAGCTTTCTCCGCCCTGTGTATTGCTCAAGTAAAATAAAGATTATATGATTTTACATGTATGCCTGTAGCTTCACTTATATATTAAACCCATGCACTAAACAATTGGTTGTATAACAATTAATATTCTTTTTTAAAACTGTCGTAGACCAAAATAAAATCGTGAAAGCAGGAAGGTGATTGATAGTGTCATGCAGTAGGTAATTACCATAACCAAATAAAGAACTCTCTCTGAAAAATGAACACATTGTTCTTTTATGATCTAGCTCCGATCAACGATGAGGCTCTCATCCTATTGTGAAGAATAAGATCATTACATAATTACCTCCCTTTGTTAGCATGCCTGTTTATATATGGTATGAAGGCATAAAAGGGATTTAAGACCATCATCCATGAACGTAGATCTTGATGACCATTGATAGTTTGTCCTTTTATAAGATCAAACAGAATGAAAAGAGCGATTCATCCCATGCAATCTGTTACAGTACCATATTGTGAATTAAAAGACAGCTGGCTGGGCAACATATTAACTATCAAATCTACCATAAATTTTTAGAAATGATTTGTAAAGCTTTTAATTAAAATGTTATTTTGTATAAAAAAAAAAATTCCATGAATTTAGCTTTTAATCTGAGTATATTCCTGTATCTTTATACATGCAGAGCTCTTCTTGTAAAGGAGATCAATACAGTATACAAACAACAACACAACCATCCGCAGCCCTCTTAATAGGGAGGTCTGTGGTATAGGCAGCTATCATGCTATCATCCTTTTCCAATCTAAGGTCGTTGGTATTTATACATTAATTGATAAAATCAGCAGTGGTCTTCTATGTGAGGATAGCTATGAGAATGCCATATGTTTGCTGTATAACATGAATTATAATTTTCAGCATTTTGTTGTAAAAGAAAGGTTTAAAAATGTATGGAGAAATGCAGAACTAACTGTAACTTGAGTCACTTTAAGATAGAATTCAGTTATAATTACTCTTTCATTCAATATGGAGTGTGAAATTGTTTGCAATATTCAAATTTTACAGTTTTGGATATTATATATTTTGAATGTATATTAAGAATTCTGCATGAATTTATGCAGTATAAATCAGAAACAAAAAGCAGGAACATATTTTTTTTTACTTCATTCAAAAATGATTTTGGTGGCTTTGGTTTCCAGATATTTCCTTGGCAACAAGAACACCAATGAGGCCAGTTACTTTGGTCGACGGTTCAAGCCCTACGTGCCCCAGGGCTACATGTCTGGGGGAGCGGGGTATGTTCTCAGTAAAATGGCGCTCAAAAAGTTTGTAGAGAAAGGGGTGGACGATCCAAAGTTTTGCCGGGTGGATGCAGGGGGAGCAGAGGACTTGGAGTTCGGGAAATGTATGCAGAGGGTCGGGGTCATTGCAGGTAATGTCAAAGTTGATGAGAGTTAAAGGTTTAAATTGTTAATGCAAAGAATTGGGGTCAGCTGCAGGTGAGATTTAACCTGACAAAGGTTAATGGGAAAGGATTGTAGGGAACATGGGATTGGGGTCATTGCAAGTAAGGTCAATCATAGCAAAGGTTAAAGGTTAAATTGCTATGGTTAGGGGAAGTAATGTAGAGGACATAAATGCATGGAGTTGAGGCCTTTGCATTTAAAGTCAAACTTGACAAAGGTTAAAATATTTAGTGTTTGGGAAAGAATTATAGAATGTAAAGGCATTTATGTATGCATAGGTGCAGGTTAGGTCTCTCATGACAAAGGTTTAATTTGCATGGGTTAAGGTCACTGCAAGTGCAAAACATAACCAAAATATTAATGTTAAATGTTAATGAATGTATTGTTCACCCCCCCCCCCCCCCCCCCCCAAAGCAAAATTTGAAGGTTAATTATATAATGTATTTATCTATATCTGTTTAACAATTATCATTGTGGATGTGGAGTTGACACTCATTGATTGATGTCTTTGTATTACAATTATCATTGTCGATGTGAAGTGGACACTGATTGGTTATTTTCTTTGTGACAGGTGACAGTCTGGACAAGCTGGGTAGGGAGACGTTCATGCCTTTTGTACCGGAGCACCACCTGATCCCTGGGATCCTCCCCAAGGACATGTGGTACTTCTCCTACAACTTCCACCCAGTCAAACAGGTCAGTGGGCAATTACTGTAAAAGGGGAACATGTAATACTGTAAAAGGGGAACATGTAATACTGTAAAAGGGGAACATGTAATACTGTAAAAGGGGAACATGTGATACTGTAAAAGGGGAACATGTAATACTGTAAAAGGGGAACATGTGATACTGTAAAAGGGGAACATGTAATACTGTAAAAGGGGAACATGTGATACTGTAAAAGGGGAACATGTAATACTGTAAAAGGGGAACATGTGATACTGTAAAAGGGGAACATGCAATACTATAAAAGGGGAACATGTAATACTATAAAAGGGAAACATGTAATACTGTAAAAGGGGAACATGTAATACTGTAAAAGGGGAACATGTAATACTATAAAAGGGGAACATGTAATACATTATAATGTAAAAGTGGACCTTTTCAAATCTTACTATTAAAAGGGGAAATATTCTTTCAAAAGTTGAACACACCATGTACTGTAAAAGTGGAATTTACACATACTGTTAAGTGAAACATGTACTGTAAAGGTAAAATCAGCAGTAAAATGCTTTGCACTGAAGATGTGAAACACTAGAGTTAAAACGGGAACATAGATGGTATTCAAACTGTAAAAGAACACACTCGTAAACTCATGTTTTAAAAGATAATTGGGTTTTTATTTAAAGATGACTGTGTATAATGTAGTTAAAAGCCTTGAACTTGCATATAAATGGAGTTTTTTGGATGAAATTTGAGTTCAGTGAAATACATTATTCTGTTTGTATATAGTCAAATGCATCATACCAGAAAAAACATTTCACTGTAAATTTTGTACACATTTTGTATGCATGATCTTTCAAAATGCTGCATTAGCTGTTTGCAAACTTGTCTGTTTATTCCTTTTTTCTGAAATGCTAATATATTTGCCAATCATTCTGAAAGTTATGAAATCATAACTGTTAATTAATAATTCAGTAACACATTACTGTTGTTTAATGTTCTCTCATCGATTTTCATTTCAAATGGATAACTAAGTTTAAGATTGAATAACACATCATCACAAAATGGCTGACCTCTGATTGAAACAACATTTTGTTTTATTACAAGGATTTTATCGATGACAACATGTAACTCCATAACAGAGTGATAGTGTCGGGCTTGTGATCCGTTCATCCCAAGTTGTAATCCCGCAGGGGCTTTTGTTGTTTAATTGAATTAATTTTTTTTATCCCCAAACAGCAAATTTTTCTCTTATTTGAAATATTTACAGCTTATTAATTATTATATCTTATATATCAAATAATTTACTGTTAATTTGAGTGACTTTTTCCAGGTGTTTTTCCACTTTAAGTTCAACTTATGTTCTAATAACATTAATCATAACATTGACACATATTTTAAGTCATTTTGAAGAAATGGAAGGCTGTTCCTTCAGTTTATATATAAACAAAATAAGATAACCCAGTTACTTATTCTAATTCATTTACCTTTGTTGGTTTAAGCATTAATTTATAATCTTTTTGTTTCAATGCATGGTAAATTCTCAGAATGGGCATTTTGAATGTAGGATCCAATGTGAAGATAGGTCAATACCTAGACTTTGAGTTTTCATTGTAGGGTCCATAGTGAGAGATGGACTATTTCAGGCTTTGTACTTTAAATGTAGGGTCCAGAGTAATGATTTGTCAATTCTCAGACTTTGTGTTTTGAATGTATAGGGTCCAAAGTAATGATTGGTCAATGCTCAGGCTTTGTGTTTTGAATGTATAGGGTCCAAAGTAATGATTGGTCAATTCTCAGACATTATCTTTAAATGTAGGGTCCAGAGTGCTGCAGTGACTACGCCATTTCCTTCCACTACGTCAATCCAAACATGATGTACGTCTTGGAGTACCTCATCTATCATCTCAAACCGTACGGCATCAACACAGTCACTAAGATAGAGATGGACTCCGAGTCAAAGACAGCAGCGAATGTGAACGTGGAAAAGACACTCATAGCAAAAGATAAAATAATAAAATCTGAGACCGTCAAAAAGACAGAGGCCCCCAAAATTTTAAGTACCCTTAAACCCACCCCTCAACCCGTCCGTAAAACCAGCCCCACCCCCACCCCAATGGCAGAGGTGAAGACGGAGCAGAAAAAGACAGTGGCCCCCAAACTGGACATACCCAAGCCAGGAGAGGAGAAGGGGACGTCATAGCGAAGGGAGGAAGGGAAGAAGTGTCATTCTGGTGAAGAGGTTATTGTGATTTTTGTATGGTTTTAATTGGGATTCGATTCTATAACCTTTGAAAGGGCAGGGTGGTCAAGGCCATGGTAAGACAAAATAAATCTTTTGAAGAAGAAGAGCTCTGCCAAAAAATTACTGGACGGTATAATTGGAAGTCGTTCAGATTTTGGAGCCAAATTGTAAACAGTTTTTCATTTTATACATGTACATGTAATGATGTTAGGTTGATCTGAATGGGTGACCACCCAGCCTTTTCATTGGTTGATATGTTACAATTTGATATTTGATTTTAAGGGGGAGTTTTTATGTACTGATGATCTGTGTGTCTGATATTTAGAATGATTTGTAGAATACTGAATGAAAAATGTGTGAGTTTGTCGAATTTATATGTATAGATGCAGAATATATTTTATAGAAGAATTGTTGACAGTGCATTTATTTGCCATTTTTTTTCCACGAAAAAATATGCTTGCCATTTGTGTATCATAGATGTGTATTACAGATTATAGTACTCTCATTATGTGTCAATCTTTTATGCTGTAAAGTTTGTTATAGTAAATAAAGAACTAAAGAAGCAGGCTCAATATTTCACTGTAAAGGCCTACATTCCATTCAAACTATTGTTTGTTTCCACCTTTTTTGACCCCATAGATTTTTTTTCTTTCATCGGAATGGTTAGTTAAGGATACAAACTTAAGATGTTTATTACATCTGTGAATTTCTTTCAATTTAAAAAGAAGGTTAGCGGTATTTTTCTTTCAAATACTGCAAGGATCCAACAGCTTTATTGATATTAAAATGAAAAGCAATCTACCAAACTGCTGCTCTTTTTTACCCTCTGCTGTTAACATATTATTTGAGAAAGAGACGGCTAGTTTTGTTCTTTGATTGACATTATACATAGGTTAACACTGTTATATTCATAAACAGTATACAGTTGTACATGTGTATCAATGTTTGTATGGCTTTGTGGAAGCAATCTTTGAAGGGGAGGGATGTCGTATATATAATGTAAAAATTTATGTTTTCTACAAAACCTACATGAAGTATTATAAAGTATTGATAATTTCTATTTGATATCCAGCATGAATTTTATGTACATTGCTAATATTTACCTTTTATTCTAGCTATTATATCAATTAAGTTATTTTATTGATTGTGAATTTTTCCTCTAAGGCCATGGTTGAATTCTTCTATCAACAGGGTATATATATCTATAACCCAATGCTTGCTCCTTGTGAGTTCATTCTATACTGTTTGTTCTGTCAATATCTTCTGTTTAAAAGTTTGCCTTCGTTAAATAAAAAAAATCATATATTCAACATTGATGTGTACATGTTAGACTTGAATTTGAACAGCCTGTCCTGTGAAGGCTATAAATGTCATTGTTTGACTGGGTTTAATGCTCTGGTCGATGCACACTCAAGTCGTAAAATTTTCCTTTTGAAAGGTAAAATATGGACATTTCTTTTTATGTTAGTTGGGACCTATCTCTATTCAGAAAAGAAAGATTTTATCAGAGAGAGAGAAAGAGAGAGAGGGAGAGATGGGGGTTTATTGTGAGTAGTTATAAAGTGTGCCATTAATATTTGCCTACTGAAGCACTGAGCTGTAAGGGAGACAATAATGATAGAAACAGATTTTGATAATAAAAGTAAAGAATCATTTCGTGGAAAGCAAACTGTTACAAACAATTACTGATACAGCTATTAATGACAGAAAGGTTAGCATGCTTGATCAAGCAAAATGACACTCTGATTTTGTTATGGTGGGATTTATCATGAAAACACATATTTATTTTTTTCAGGCTCCTTGGCTAGAAAACTTGTGCAATTTCACTTTTAATCTCTGTTTCACGTATTTGATAGGGATATTTAGCAGAAAAGTGAGACTGTTGATCAAAAGTGAGAATGTCTTAGATTTTAAGGCCTTTTAGCATGAAATTTTAATCTGCATCCACCCCTTTTTAGCTCAACGAGACCGAAGTTGGGGGGAGCTTATGCTATACTGTCGGCATCTAGACCTGTTTTTCTCCAAGTTTCACAAAATTGCCTCTCAATTGTGACCTGCAGTTTGGTTATAAGCAAGAGTGTAGCAAAAAAAACCCACAAACATTATCACAAACACTGTTTCTTCATTTCTGGAGAAACACATATTTCACAATGTAACAGCTATAGATATTAAATAGAAAGACCAATGTTCCTTTTAACCAAAATTTTACGACCACAGTGTGCATCATTGCAGAGAGGGGGGGTTGAATGTTTGAAACTCTTGCTGATATAAAGATTTCTGTATTTTTTTTGTGTTTTTTCTGTATTTCTTGTTGAATTTAATTTATTTTCTATTATGATTTCATGTTTTGTTTATGCCTAACACAGTATATTATGTACAGGTTCTATGCAGTTCATACATGTATTTGGATTTTTTTTTTTGTTTAGTATAAATGTGTATGAAAATTTCAGTTTTAATGAAGGTTTTTTCATGCATTTGTATTTGATTTACACTTTAAAACTAAGCACTTACTCTTGATATATAATTAATGAATATTAAAAAAAGCATGCATGGATTTAGATTATATTTCAGGGGTGGGGGCTTGGAGAGTGGACCATCCTTTGAATTACAGTTCCACTACACATGTACATTTATATCTATATAGTAAAAGTAAAGAAATCACCAAAAAATGTACTTACCATTTTGCCAAAAATGATATAACAACCTCTGAAAATTTCCTTGATTGATGCCTTGTTTAAGATATTGAATTAAGGTACCTCACTACACCTACACTTATACTTTTTACGACACTTCGTCACAAGATGGCAAATTAAATATTTTGTTAAACTGTTCTTATCGTTCGATTTGGTTATTTATCATTGTAGCTCAGTGGTTAAAGTATTGGGCTTCTGAACTGCAGATCATGAGTTCGAATCTGCCTGGAGCTTTTGTTTGTATTTACTGTTTGAAATTTTTGAAAATGTAATTTTTCATCTAAATTGCACATTTTTTGCCTATTTGAATTTATAGATACTTCTTATCCATTATGATATCTATCATAATCAAGTAATTTTTTGCTGATTTGAGAAAATATTTCAAGGTGTAGTGAAGCACCTTAAGCCACCATGACTATGGTGTCATTTTAAATAAAAAGAGTTTGCACTTTTTCATATACCATATTAAAAATTTTAAAAAAGTTGAATGAATTTTTACACATTTTTTGATTTAATTGCTCTGAAGCTTCGGACTGCCAGAGATAACTTTAAATTGGTAGTTTTTTTTTTTTCAAAGTTAAAAAAAAATTGAAACTATTAGAAAAATGTGAAGGTAATTGACACAGAATTTTTTAACCTATATAAACGTGTATATATAGGTGAGAAAAAAATTATAAATTCAAATATTTACGTTTTCCAGATGAGTGTTTTTGGCTGTGATAAGACCACAAATCGATTTTGTAACGTATATTCCAATACATTTCATCAATGACTACCAGTATTTTAATATTTAATGTACAATTGCTGAAAATTCTGTGATTCATAAGGAATCAATTTTTTGATATTATGAGGTGATCAAATACGGTCGGGCGGGAACATATCAGTCATATTGCTGTTTAGTCTTTATTTGATTTGATCACAATTGACCGTATTTGATCACATCATAACACTCAAAGAGTGATTCCTTACTACTTGAATGTATATAAATACATGTAAAAAAGAACCCCAAAAACTAGCTAGGGCCAAAATAAAACTACAGTTCGTTTGAAATTGCCTCCCACCTCATTGAAATAACCCACACTGATAAAATTTTATTAGTAAAAAATGAAGAACTCTGCTCATTTGGAGATTTTTAAATTTATTTTACCAATTATTAATTAGTTTAAACTTCAAGTTTGAAAAAAAAAATCCCTTCCCTCCCTCCCTGGTCAAGAGACCTCCAGGCGGCAATTCCAAACAAACCACATTTTTAAAAGGATGGCCTAGTTAATCAGTCTGTTACTTTTACACTGAAGCATTTAGTTATTCTTTCTAGTAAACTTTCAAGGGAAACAATTTTTAGTGAATTTAGCACACAGAAAAAATTATTTTAATTTCATTGTGAAATAATGATAGTATGCACCATGTTACATTTAGTTGTAGTGTAATAAAGATAATGTTATGCATTGTAAACAAAACTTACTTTGCCAAAAGTGAATACAGTGCTTGTTAATTAAGTTTAATTGTTTGATGGAATTGAACAGTTTAATTTTCTGATTTTTATCTGGGAAGTTGGGTTTTTATGCATGTGAATTAGAATTTGAGGTTTGAACAATTGCTGCAGTACAGTTTAAAACAAAAAAATAGATAAAAAGTAAAATATCAATAGCGAAATTGAAATTTGTTCAATTTCAAGACATTTGCATTTTATTTCGTTTTATTTCTAATGAGTTTCTGGAGTTATCTCTCTTTAGTTATGGGCTTTTAACGCAAGTATTATTTACAGTGTATAGATCATCAAAGTGTTCAAAACACTTTGATATAAATGTTATTAATATATTCATTCAAGAAATGTAAAAATTAAAAAAAAACTGTTTTAAATATATCTAGTCCCAAGTGAAATAAATATAAGTATTAGATTTTTCTAGATTTAAAAGCAATTATAAATCGATGTCCACACAAAATGTGCTATAACTTCTGCTGAAATATGTTTTTAAGTTCTATATATCATTCGTAATCAAGGAATTAGTGGGTTAGTTTACATTATTTTGTTAATTGTGTTAATGATTGAAAATCAAAATTGTTTGAAAGGCTATTGCGAGTAAAAAAAAACCACCCATGTATTTGAATGTTTGCCATTGATAAGTATGATTAAACCATATTTTTCTATGTATGAAATAAAAAGAGTTTACCACATTTGGATTTTGTCTGTTGAGAGAGAGAGAGAGAGAGAGAGAGAGAGAGAGACAGAGACAGAGAGAGAGACAGAGAGAGACAGAGAGAGAGAGAGAGAGATGAAACGAAGGAATGCGCTTGATGTGAGCTCTTTTGAAAAAAAACGTTTGTTTGTTTCTTTTTACTCAATATCATAAACCTGTATCGAGAACTATGACAATGCGGCTTCGATCTTCAAATTATTGAATAATTGATGATTGAATTTTGTGATTGGATGCTCTGAATTTTTCACATGATCTAAGAATCAAAGATTTATTATCCCGTCTTTACATTATTAGGTTCTGCCAGTCGCTCGCTCATTTGACATTTTTGACCTTATTGCTGTTAGTTTACTTAATATGCAATGACAAGAGAAGTAACTCTTATTTAAGTTTTACTTATCTCCCCCTAAGGGAGCTCTTCATCCTGTAAAGTTACTTTTAGTGAACTTGTTGAATAAAGCACATGGTCTAACAATTAATTGCTGTCCACCATTAATGTGAAAAAAAGGCTAGACATAACCGAACAAGTTATTGCAATATCTTGTTTACTACGTATCTATCATTTTAAGGGGATGTGCGGCCATCTTGTACATTTGAGGATAAAAATGTTACAAACATTTCTTGAACTTGCTTGTTTGTTACAAATGGTTGTAGGTAGGACATCAATAACCCCCCCCCCCCCCCCTTTCAGATTTTAAAATCTTCTAAATAAGTCAGTAACTGTGCAGTCCAACAGCTGTTCTAAGTGATTTATAAGACATTTTCCTGTTCTTGTATGCATACTTTTCAAACAAAATGATATGTAGGACTTCATATTTATTGCTTTTAACCTTTTGGCTACATTTTTGGACAATTTCGGGCAGAAACAAGCCAGTTCAAGTGTACAAGATGGCCGCACATCCCCCTTAATTGCTGAGAAAGAAAGCTACATGACTGTACTATTAATAAACATTTTTAAGTCAACGACCGTTTAACACTTCCGGATATATCATAATGTTAATGAGTAAGTTGAAATTACTGTATACAGAGAAATATTCGACCCCTTTTATTTTCGCCCTCGTTGTCGCGGACGAATCAAGGAGTGGTCAAATTCGTAACAATTCTTCTATTACTGGGTTAATTAGACAAAGTATCAAATTCTATAGAGAAATCTTTAATATATTTTTGGGCGAGTTCAAGCCGGGACCAAACCATTTGCAAGTGAACAAGGGCGAAAAAAGACACGGGGCGAAAATAACCCTATACACAGTATGCTAAAATGGAGACAAAATACGCCCAATTCTGTAGAAACACAAGGGACATAGTTTTCGGTCATGATCACCCGGATATAAAAATCGCTCTTATCTATAAAGTGAAGTCATTTGTCTTTTTGAACTTTTTTGTTTTGTTTTTATTACGAGTCTTTACCATAAACATGTTTACATAAAACAAATACGCATTCAAATTTTGCACCTTTTTAGTAGTACATGAATCCTATTTCCGGCATTTTTTGAAATCGACCCAAATAGGCGAAGCTACTTGTTTTGTCGATTATATAATCATAACATTTAATATTCATTAAATGCCATTAACTGGTCACGATTTTGAATCATAACCTGAGCGATATACCGGTACGATCACACATTGATTGGGGTGTACGTGTGAATGACATGCAGTCAGTGTTATATAATAACATCAACAATTGATGTTATTGGTCGTGAGTTATTTTTGGGTCAGATTTAATTTGAACACAATTTCTGATACATATAAAGCCATACCCCGAAAGATATTATTTAAGAAATGTTATTAATTTTTTATTAAAACTTATGTTTTAGCCATTTTTATTATAAGATATTATACAATTATTTAATGCTTGAGCAGTCAATAGACCAGAATATTTTTCCCGAGGTGCAGGGAACAGCTCAGTATGATCTATTGCCCGAGGCCAACGGCCGAGGGCAATAGATCATACTGAGCTGTTCCCTGCATCAAGGGAAAAAATTCTGGTCTATTGACTGTTCAAGCATTAAATAATTGTTTTATTACCTAATTCCTTTTTTAGTTTTCGGGGTTTACAATTTGCATATTGCAGATGGTTTTCGTGCCATTATTCAATATACTCAGATTTTTTTTCCATCTTTTACATGCACAAAGCCTGTTGCATGCATTATAACATCTCAATTTAATATTAGTTTACTCAAAGAAGGGGGAGTCTTCAACCCATTATAGATTTTCATTAGTCTTTTACCTCATATAAAGCTTTAAACCTGTTGATTATTTGATACTCCATTTTGATAACATTGTATTTGGTTTCACCAAGTACTAAAAACAGCGTCTATGTAAAGGAATATACATTCCCTGAGAACTATCGAAAGGATATAACATTAACATACCCGCGTTCTGAAATACATGTACGTTGCCGGTCCAATAGATCGCAGTCTATTGACCGGCGGTCCAATAGATCGAAGTCTATTGACCGGCGGTCTAATAGATCGCAGTCTATTGACCTGCAGTTCAAAATAGACGCAAATATTTAATTTGTAATAAAACAACAGAATCCCTTTGATTAGGTAATAATTGTCTTTATTGCATGCTGAAAGTGACAAAATACGTGTCAAGTCTCAGGATATTCACACCAACTCCACAGCACACACAGATATTTGTATCCGCTCACTCTAGAAGAATCCTAAATTCTAAAAATTAAATTTAAATCTAGATTAAAATTCTTAAAGTGGAGCATTTGCAGATATCCGGAGATAAACATTTCAAAATTCAGTATTTGGAGAAGAGGATGCGGGTATTCAAGTACATGTAAATAGATTTTTTTTGGAAGAGTGTGTGAAATTTTTTGTTTTATACCAAAACAAGAAGAAGAACAGCAAACGCCCCAAACTGACAATAATAAAAAAGATAAAATAGAAATACACACCAATAACTGTACAACACGATGCATATATAAGAAAGCATTGATTGTATGAAGGTCGTGACACGCGCTGCACAGGAAATAAAGAGGGACTGACAGTACACAATACACAAGAGAGACCATACCCGCCAGCACTGCTTTCATAACAAGTGCGCCCTCTTCTCTCCTCTCTTGTTTATTTAGTGCATGCACTTTTGTGTGTTTTTTTGCTTTTGATTATTTTGTTATTGCATAAAAAAATTAAAAAAAAAAGGAAGGAAAAAGCACCCTTCCATATACCAAGTGACCTTTTGATGGAGATTGTGTGATCAACAAATTAACCAGCAGATCTCCCTTAAAATTTACGACACGATATTATTAGCCATAAAGTATTTTGAAATTAGTGAAAACAATCCTAATATTTTTGCTTTATAATTTGAAGATTATCCTATATATCTTTATTTGAAGCTCCTCTTTTAAAGGAGGTTAATACAGTCTAAAAAAGATCACGCCCACCCAGCCCTCTTAAAATGGAGGTATATAAATGCCGTAGCTTAGATATCCCACCTTTTCCTACCATCCCATACTACAAGCACAGCTACGACTTCTTCCATATACCGGTATAATCCCTATTTGCAAAAAAAAAAAAACTCTGCTAGAAAACCATGAAAAATATTGAGGTAGCAAGCCTAGCGGTTTGATCAACTTCATATTTTGAGTGTAACATTGTGGGTATAGCCTCTACCCCTCTCTAAAACTTGATCATACTATATTTTGGTTTTGCAGCTATGTAACTAATTGTCAAAATTTAAAAAAAAAAGGAATTGATCGTTATGAAAAATCAAATTGTGTTTTTTTTAAAGAATAAAGTAAGTTAGATCTAAAACTTAAATGGAGATTTAAAAAAGGTTTAAAAACAACCCTGCAAAGCATGAAAAGAAGTAAGATACTTATACAAGATTTTTCAAAAAAGCAACAAGAATTTTTTTTAATTGACCTTTTTACTTTCATGCATATGCAATAAACAACCCAAATTAATGATAAAAAACCCAACAACAATCTAAGTTGAGTTAAAAGATCACTAAGATTTAGAAAAATATGATGCACATGTTGCAATACTTTGTTTGGATAGGTCTTTAACCTTGTACAACAGAAGTTTCAACTTTTTAAAACATACAAAACTGGGACAGTTTGGCCTTGTATCAGTCAAGGGGAAAGGTTTCCGCTTGTTTGTGAGTTTAATATACTAGATGTATATCTCTTCCAGTGTAACAAAGTCTTTATTGAAAATTTATGTCACATGTATTATATACCATACACGGATCCAAATTATACGATGAAGATGCACTTTCTGTAATGAATATAGTTTTCAACTAACAAAAAAAAAGGTACTATATTTTCTTTTGCCCCCCCCCCCCCCCCCCCCCAAATGCATGGAACTTTACATGCACATATATGTACTGAATATCATTTTTAAAAATTGAAACGACTATAATCATATTTTAATTCTGTTCGTAAAAATTCTGTTCGATTGTTCTTATGTAATTTCGTGGGTTTTGGAGAGAGAAGAAATTATGCAATGTATTTATGAATTTATAAACCACATTCTAAATTTAAAAGCTAATAGAAACCAACCTCTCCGCAACTATTTTCAAAAGCCACAAAGAATTTTCGTACACAAAATTCCATCCTAAACCCAGATTATTTTTATAAAACCAAATAATCCCAATTTTACAAAATGCGAAAACACATTTCTTTTGCAACAAAGAGTGTTAACACAAACCAAACCTCTTGTAATAGAACCAAATCATCCCAATTTTGCAAAAAGCGAATTCATTTCTTTGCATGACTCTTAATCTCTTGGTAGATTACGTCATAAACGTAAGGTACTAGTCTAGATGACTACCATCTTCTTCCACAGGTGCTTGTGGACAGGACTGTGCACTCCCCCCTCCCCCCCCCCACCACCTATTCTATTTTTTTTTAGCAATTTAATTTTAAAAATGGATGATAGGGAAAGTAAGATTTCAGGAAGAGAATATTTTAAAAGTATTTTTATAATCTTAGAAAGCACAATTTAAATACATTTAAAAAGATCGAGGTGTTTACAAATGTCTTGATCATGTGACTTGTTGAGAAAAAAACTCTTGGTTAATTTTTCTTCCCTCATCAAACGATGGTAGTCATAAAATATCATCTTTGCACATGGAGACAATAGAAAAATTCGCGGGAAAAAGCCCGCGTAAGCCTATAACTGACGCCAAAGAAAAAAAAATCCCGCGCGCACTTTTGAATATAGCGCTCTGATCTGATCTGATAAGACAGTGTCCGGTTTATAATGACATCGTTATCTTCCGACCGCCATGCAACAGCAAAACAGCAAAAAAACAGATAGTAGGCTGATTAGTATCAATCTCCCTCTCCTCTTGTCCTCAGGTCTCTGCCTGTATTTCTCAAGGACGCGTGTCTCGATATCTTTTTCCTTCAGAGCGAGGGGTGTCACCGTTGTGAGGCCACTCGACAACACTCCGCTCTGAAGTGGGGTAAGTACCTCTCCGGCTTCCGACCGTTCACGCGCCAAAATTCCAATCCCCTGACTGTATTCACATCATGACAAAACCTTTCCTTCTTCAATTATTTTTTAATGATTGTTTTCCTTATCCATTCTTATCATTTAAGTTTTTTTTTAGATCGATTTATAACCAAAACTTTTGATAAATAATTTTATGATATCTAAAATAAGAATTGTATTTTCCATCTACTTGTCATCTATGAGCATTTGTCAATTACAACAAGTATTTTTTCCTGTTTTTAATTGCATCGATTGTGTGCATTGGAGTTATTAAACTTAAACTAATTCGTTATATATTGGTGCATGTTTTTGTGAAGGTCGTTAAAGATTAACTTGACCTGTTTTTGCATACATGTAGTTGTGAAAAGTTGTGAAAAGTGAGTGTTTACAAGTACATGTATAGATGTTATGTGTTGTCATAGACTTGATAAATAAATCTCTGGACTCTGTTTTTGCAATATATATAATAGTTATTTAATTGTTATCAGACTTTTTTTTGAATATTGTAAATGTTGTCACAAGTTTATTTATATTTTGTTGGTCGTTACGAATATCATAGACATCTATTGAATGTAGGCATCTTATTCCACAAAATATGTGTGTCATAATAATAATAATACATGCTGAAAGATACATGTATACAGTTTAACGTAATTAATAATTATTGTCCCATTTATATTGTATTCGAATTCTAAAATAACCACAGAAATCACAAAGCACTTAAGATCAAGTGGCCGCTATTGCAGATTTTGTCCTCTATGAATAAAAATTACGTAGTGGTCAAAACCTATTCATTACCAGGAATTTCAGAGCAAACAATATGATTGAAAATGGAATGCACTGTTCTATAATCCTTATTACACTCTTATGCAAGTTTAAAAGCTTTAGATATCAATATTTGTTTTCAGCCAATTTCATTTATCATAATTATCAAATATTGATTTCGTTCAACCTTAACCCAGACCCCCCCCCCTTTCCAAGAAAAACTTCAAACTACAATGTACTTACATTTTAACTCTAAAAAAAGAACCCCCCAAAAACCCCACGGAATTCTCGTTTTTTATGACTAAACTTTCTTAAAAAAAAATTATTTAAAAAAAACCCCACAAGCTGTTGTAAGTACATGTACATTGTATCATTGTATTACGTGGGTCTTTATGCATGTTACATAAAACAGTTTATTTTATTAAGGGTGAGTAAGCCAAAAAGCCTATCAATTCGGATAAATGCCCGTACTACAGATTACAATCATCGTAAATGTTATGTCTTCACGCACACTTCATTATTATAATATGATAAACAACTACATCGATATATGATTGTTAGTGCCATATTTTGATGTGACTGCAGATATTATGTTTACATGAAACAAAACCATAGGAAAAATATACTTGTTATTGCCTTTAAAAAATAGAAAGGAAAAAACACAAACAAACGTCAATAAAAAAAAAAGAAAACATTTGAAATTAAACGACTAAAACGAGCATCAAACCTTCATCCAACACAACAAAATGGCAGAGAAACATGTAATGTAGTCCTATAAATGAATGAGGATAGAACAAGAATAAATGTAAATGTTTATACATATTACTATTGATCTAAAACTGTATTTAGAGTGCCCTTTTTTGCTTATGAATTCTGATAGCATACTGTAAAAGCTGATAAATTGGGATAATTATAACCTTATTTTACTGTGATACGGATGGTTGATGTTATTTCTGACATTTACAGATTTTTTAAGAGCTCTAATATACACTTACTGAGTCTGTGCTAATTTGGATTCATTTTACTGTTGGTACCGCATGCGCGGATCTAGAGGGGGGTCGGGGGGGGGGGGGGGTCCCGATCCCCCCTGGAAAATGAAAATTTATTAAATTTACATAGTAAAATTATCGCGAAAATATGCCTCGGACCCCCCCCCCCCCCCTGGCAAACACAATTATCCTTTGGACCCCCCCTGGAAAAATTTTCTGGATCCGCGCATGTACCGAGAACTGCTGATGAATTACTAAAACTATACCTCTGGATCCATAAAATAAATTCAAAGCAAATTGTTGAAATGAAAGAATTCATATTCAATTTTACAACAAACGCAAATAGTATGTTTTGGGAAAAAAGAAATATATTTTTGTTATACTACCATTTCTTTCCTTTTTTTTTTTGGTCTGCGAAATCTATATGTACATGCTTAAAAAATAATTCTGACTTTCTGTTTAGATTTTAAATTATTTTGAGATTAAAGATGTACATCGTTTACATTGGGGTTATGGGAATTTAACAAAATTTCATTAAAATTGGACGCAAACGATTCCTGTTGGTTCAAATCGCTGTATATGGTATCGTTGTATAAGAAGTACATTGTACATGTACATGTATTTAAAAGGAGGCCTGGAACAAATACATGTACATGTATGTTTCTGATCATACATTGATTTATTTATTGTCATTAAAATAATTTCTAAAATAGGTTAAAGACATTCATTTAGTCGTTTAAAAAAAATTTGAAAAAGAAAAGTAAATAAATTAATAAATTTAAATAAAAAATTCCTTATGGTTATAAGACCCTCAGCCTCAAAAAATTTTCTCGTCGTAAAAATTTCATTTTTCCTTCAAACTTTAAAGATGAAATGAAATACATTTTATTGGAATATATGCATATCACAAAGTTATTGCAAATTTGCTAACAATGGATATATGGAATGAATACTAGCATACAAGTTTGAAATCAAATTTTGATAAAAGAAGGTTTGTACCTGTGCATCGGTGGCTCAAACCCCTTTACCTCTATATATAAATATATATCCGTTGAACCACCTGAGCCATGTTATTATTAATATACAATTTCATATTACATTTTATCAAAGTAATTTAGTATTATATAAATAATGTGTAATATAAAAATTATAATCACAATATTCAGCTATTCTTGTATCGAAAAAATGCACCTTTCTGTATTTATTTAACAACTCTTCTGTCAATATTCTAAAAATGGCATAACGAAAGGATTAGAAATATATGGGTTGTGTGATGAACACCCACTCTTTGGCAAGCTTAATCAATGATGACCAGCAGCCGTTGTATTTCATTTATGTAAGTCCAAGGGGACAAATCGACCTTGTCTCCTATCTGTTTCATTTGTTAGGTAACCTGTGGATATGACATATTTGACCCAGTAAATTTGACACGTAGATATATAATAAAGGCACAAAGTCTTATTCAAGACCTTTTCTCTAGAATAGACGAAAAAGTTCCTTTTGCAAATAACCATTAAATGATTTGCAAAACTTTTAGCAATATCATTGATATATACACAGGCACGTAGCATCAAGGGGGTCCCACTTTTTCTCGCAGCAACAAATTTTATAAAATTTACATATGAAAATTGAATTATCATGAAGTTGGCCCCCCACTTTTTTGGGAGTATGTAAAAAATTGGTATGAAAATTAGGAAATAGGGAGTGAATTTGAAGCTTTAGATATGCTACTCCAGTCCCCCCCCCCCCTCCTCCCCAACGGATTAGGATTTTGAAGATTTTGCAAATTTCCTTCTTTTTTTTTTTTATTTTGCTTGTCAAGATTTTTTGGATGAGTCTGCCCCCCCCCCCCCCCCAACTTTCAAAAACGATGCTACGTGCCTAATACATGCAGTTAAACTTGATTTTTGTCCTGTCGTCCTCCCCCACAAACCCCCTTACCCAACACATCAACCCCACCCACCCCCATCCCCCCCTTATAAAAAAACACAACAACGAAAGCAACATCAATAACAACAGCTACTGTATACGAGAAATATTCGCCCCCGTTTTATTTTTGCCTTTGTTGTCAGTGCATGGGCGAATTCATTTTTTTTTATAAAAATATCAATTTCAAACTGTGTATGGGCGAATTCAAGACGGCGCTAAATTGATGTAGCAGGGCGAAACGATCAACGAAAGGGCAAATAATAAAAGACCTGAATACAGTCATCGATAACACCGACAATGGCAACATTATACTGAAGTCGTCAAACCAGTTTTGATTCTTTTTGTTTACAAAATAACTTTAAAACAACATTTAAAAATTGTGAGGTTTGCAGAATTAATATCGCGAATATTTATTGCAATCTTTTATTGTATTTCATTCAATACAAAGTTAATATGTATATTAAGCTTGGTTACAAAAATTAGTCGCCACGAAGAAAGCAGGGATAGAATATGTTGACCTCTTAGTCAACATAACGTTCGGAACTAATGTTTACAATGACAAACTGTATCACGAGAATTCAAGTTTAAGTCTAAATACTAATCCAAAAAAGTTGGCAACAGTTGCTCTTAGTAATGAGCGATCGACGAATATAGTGTTATGTACACCTTTTAAACCGGTAGAGATGGTTTTACTCGTGGCCGGGGTCCAAAGTTTGAAAACAACCTTATTGAGTGTCCTGATTATTAAACCACAACAATTTTAAAACATAAAAAAATCATCCGGTTTTGATGAATATTAAAATGAATCAGAATGTTTCGTACATCGAAGTCATTATTTCAAGGTCAACAACGATGCCTCATCATATCTAAGGGTGGTCTGCTTCTGAATTATTACAAATTACTGAAGCGTATTGTCTACTGTGAAAGATATGTTCGTTGCAAATGTTCAAATATCTTAGGCTAAAAAAGCTCACAAACTCAGCCTTTATATGTTTTATATCTTATTGCTATCCGTTCTATTGGGTTCTTTCGCAAAAATGTTTCGTACAAGCTCTTTATATTTGCAAACATTATGAAACTTGTCCAGAAGGTTTACCTTATAGGTAAAATGCTTATTCGAGGAAATTTCAGTGTACCTGTTAAGTTATATTTACTTACCATGTTTATGACAACAAATAACTAGTTAATAGCAAGACGTGCAGAAAAATCTTATGACAAAGAATTCCTTGTGTAACGATGTCATCCCTTTTCCTTCTGTTCTGACCACACCAAAACAAAAATAAAACAAAACGGCGATGGATCGGAAACTCCTTTGATATTGTAGGACATTAGTCATCATTGCACAAATCCGCCTACTTTCAATATTCATTAGAGATTATTCATTAAGACACTGCTCGGCCATTGCCGTTAAGTACAATTAAAATGGGCGTTTATCAATCAAAAAGTATTCAACAAAGCACTCTTTTGTACGAGGAGGATGATAAGTCCCGTACTTTGAACCTGGATATTGGAGGTCAATGACCTTAAAACATATATTACTTGTTATATTAGCTCGTGGATCTATGCGTGATCTGAGTGAGCACGATTCAAAATTAAGCAAAAAGATTTCTTAAAGAAAATTATGTCTTAAAAAATGCTTAATCTCCATGTGTTTTTGTCCCAAAGCACGATGCATCGTTTTTGCGGGGCAGTTGCTTCCTATTTTTGACTATTACATGAAACCAGTTGATCTTTTCGATGATTTCCCTGTTTTTTCCCTGAATTTGACTGTTTGAAAATAGTGGAGAATATTTTTTCTATATGTTTTTATAAGTATACAGTCGTTTTTTTTTTTATTGTTTCTTTGAGCGCTATCCAACTGTATCTCTTGTCATAGTTACTCCCGCCGTTTACCCGCGCTTGATTGAATTTCTTCACTTTGACATTCAGAGCACTGGGCAGAAATCACATTGCGTCAACACCAGGTGACGGCCATCGCAATGCTTTGTTTTAATTAGACAGTCGGTCTCCCCTGGTCCGTGCCAGTTCTAAGTTGGCTGTTAGTCGCCATCCTGGTTTTTCCTCCTTTTTCTGTATTAATTGTTTTATATGCTGTAATATTTGTTATTTAACTCTTTATATAGAAAATGACTTCATTTTTAAGTGTACATTCACTTACATTCGATCTTTTGGTTCTTTACACGAACCTCTCAACATTTAAGTGTTTTATCAAATGTTCATAAGAAGTACTAGTCTAAAATAAAAATACAGATGATATCATGGGGGGGGGGGTGAGATGAAAGTATATTAAGTACTCTGTGCTTGACGTACATGTATATAGTCAAAAACATGACAAAAGGTTAGTGCTAAAACGATTAAATCTGTCTTGTTACATCAGCTTTGTGTTTTATCAACATACTTCATTAGTCAGGCTAATAATCTGTCTTTAAACGCCTCATTAGTCACTTGACGTCATCTTTTAGAATTATCTTTAGTCATTTGACGTCACCTAACAGACTAATCTCTGTCAATATACGTCACCTATTAGACTAATCTTTAGTCACTTGAAGTCCCACATAGGGTTAATTTTTAGTCATTTGACGTCACGTATTAAACCCTTTACGTTATAAGTGTACGACATGAATATCTAGGACGAATTAAATTTTAATTCTTTGTGTTATTCAATATGATTTTTGGACGATATCAAAGTTTCTTTTTACAAAGTTTTTTCTGTTTATATCTTGTTTGAGTTCTTATCTGAGATTTCTTCAATATTTTTTTCTCAAATACCAGTAAGCAGATTAATTGCTTGAAGCTAACGAACAACTAAAGATATTCATTAAGCAAGCAAAAAGCTACACATGTTAGTATCTCAACATGATATTACTTGCATGCATGTTTTAATAATGTTTGCAACAAAGTGCGCGCACTATGTTTAATCCATATTTTCTTACACATTCCCACAATTACGGATCCAAGTTGCTCCATATACGAGGTACACTCATTTGCGGAAGTTTTCCTTTATAACAAGGATATTATATTATTAATATACGGAACCAATTATTGTCAGTCGAAAACTGTGACAAAGGCGTTTAACATAAGGGCCACAATTTAAGGGGGTTTGTTTGCAAGTACATGTTGGTTCCGTGAACCGTCTGCATAAGAGACACGCTAAAGTGCTAAAAATAATATTGTGGAAATATTCTGTGCTGAATATTATGTTTCGATAAAAAATTCTTAAAATATCACAGAATTATTCTTACTATGATGCAAGTATATACAAGTACTAATCTCTAGATATGTACGTGCAATAATGCATTGGTGTATTCTATAATTTCGATCAGGGTATAAGTTGGGGTATTTTTGATCTATCAAATTTCAAAGACTCCGTGAAGAGCCCAGTCATGATTTCAAGTTTTTCCATGTGGTCCTTACATCCATGCCCCACAACGTGATTCGAACCATACATAACGATTCTTAAATCCTGCGCTAACCAAACGCGCAAACGTACGCGCGTTGACAGACTAAATAAAATACTTAAGGAAGAAAAAAAAATCCACATGAAACAACTTCAACGGAAGAAATGTAGATGAACTTTAGTACTCGGTACCACTTGAAAGTGAATTTCAAACTGACATTGACACCGATTTGAGTGCGTTGCCCTCAAAGTCTTGTGTCTCGTAAGCAGCCAGTTTTGCCAAAAAAAAAAAATCATTGCACACTCACGACCACTATTACTGTACACATAATGTGCCGGGATATCATTATCACCATATGTCATCTGAACTTTGAAGGGGAAAGTACAACTAATTATATCAAAGTGGTTTTTTCTGTCGAATTAGGTTCTTTTTTTTTTTCGTAAGATCCATTGGCTTGTTAAGCAGCATATAAAAAATGTACATAATTTTAATTGCGATTTTGAACAATAATTTAATCTGATAATTATAATAAATTAGCCTCTAAATCATGAGTTCCTGCAGCAGAAAGATAAATATATAGTTTATATCATTTAACAAAAAACAAATGAAAACAACAAGTTCACTATAAACTGGTAATCAGTACTTTCTGCCTCCTTTTGAGCAGCACATACTGGCGAGTTTCTGTCTGAATTTGAGATCAAAGTACCCGTACACAAGCGGATTAATGATGTGATTTACAATGAAAAGTCTCTGTAATGTGTAGTACAGATTGGACAAAGCCGAGGGTAACCGATTATAGTAATTCGGATCATCTCGGCTGAGAAAGACAAAGATGAACGACGGAAAGTAAGACACAGCATAGAACAGAACCAAAATGGCGAACATCATGTTAAAATTTGTGCGGTTCCGAGTGCGAGATTCTTGGCGGTTTAACTTGACTTTGTCCAGTTTGCTTAAAGTAGGAAACTTCTTCTCTCTGTTGTCGCTATTGTCACTGATACTGCTCTGAGTTTCGGCAACGAACGAGAAAGCCCTGCTTCTAGAGCGAGGACGATCGTTTCCTTTGCTTTCTTTGGACAGCTTGTAAATGACGCAGCCAATGGGGATATAGAGGCCTGTGGTTGCGATGATATTGGCTACAGCTACCAAGAAGAGAAAAATGAGATACGCTTTTTCCAATGATTCGTGGCCAGAATTGCCGGTGAAGCAAGCACTGACTGTTATATTGTGTTCTTTGAACTGTGTGGTGAATTTTCCAATGCCAGAAAAATAAAGAATTGGGGCATTGATGCTGATGGAGACAATGATTGTCAACAAAATGGCGCCCTTTTTCAGCCTGGAGCTGAGCTTATTTCCGGGCTGTTGGCGTACCTTGACGAATCGGTGAATTGCGATCATTAGCAACAGCATGGCTGAAGCTGTTGAAGTGCTCCACATGAAAAACAAAGGAACTTTGCAATAGATGTCATCCTCCACGCTCCTGACGACGAGCGTCTTGATACTGTGGTACAAGCACGTGACTATGGTGGCCAGAAGGTCAGCGACCGCCAATGCGGGGATGAAGAACCGGTCCTCGCGACAGCGCCTCATTTTGAAGACGTATACATAAATTACTATCGTGTTACCCACAATCCCCACTATCAAGAACATCAGCACTAGCATCACGTGCGGAAGGTTCTTCTGCGCCATGTACTCCAGCCATTGTCTTACCAGCTCACTTTCATTTTCACTTTCGGTTATGTTTTGAATCATTTTGGACCAGCAATCACAGAGTTCTGCAATTTTTATATTTTCTTTTTTTCTTCTTGCAAGTTCTACGTCCGACAGCTCCTCACTCCGCACGATACAGCCCTTTCCAAAATCCAGAGTTCCCCATGTTGTTTAATCGAGCGTACTCAAGCTGGCGTTTTCTTTCGTAACTGTTATATTCAGGGTTTTTTGTTTGTTTTTTATATGAAACACATACGTTGGTCATCCAACCTCAAAAGGCGCGCACAAAAATGAAACAACGCCGCTTGCTTTGTTCAGGAAGGCAGTCCCGCGCAAAAATAGTTATTCACATCCGAGACATCAGGGCATGACCTCTCTGCTTGCTTCTCTCCGGAGGTTTCCTATATGATCTGTAATAAAGATGATCGTTTCATTAGCAAACAACGAGTCGTGCAACGCTTCCTTTGGTCGAGTACATTATAAGTCATTTTATACTGTTAACCACGAGAGAGAGAGAGAGAGAGAGAGAGAGAGAGAGAGAGAGAGAGAGAGAGAGAGAGAGAGAGAGAGAGAGAGTGTACACTGGGTTTATTTTTACACATACAATTTTCCACCTAAAGATTTTACCTAAAAATGTAAAAAAAAAAAAAAAAAGTTTTCCCCGCGTTATTTTGTTGACACACTTGCGGATCCGGGGTCTAGGCTACTATATCAGTTTAAAATGGTACTTTTATCTACTAGTAGCTATTCCTCTCTCTCTCATTCTCTTAACCAATCAATCAATCAATCAATCCTTCGATCATCAACTTTTCATATGGACATACTAGGGAACGATTTAACATTTGTAAGGGGAAATCCGAAATCATTCATATCTTACGTAAGCTCGTTTCACCCAGTTGTTTCTGTTTTACTATTTTCCACTTGTTCAACGTTATAATACCTAATATGATACTTCTATACAAAGCGTTATTTGATTGGTTCTAGACAATCACGTGTCAGGGCAATAAATCTCAATTTTTTCCTGTAATCTCATTTTTTTTATCATATCCAACCCTTCGGAAGCAACGTGAACTTTTATTTCATGCGATGTAAAATCTCCCTCACCATCATGCAATAAATGTATAATATTGTCAGGTGCGCACAACTTTATGGTGGCAGACGAAATTGCGTTCAATTTTATTTAAAAAATGTTATCAGCAAAATACATATACATCATTACCAATATTATCAATAGATCGATAAGCTGAACCTACATGCATATCATTATCATCATCACCATTTTTTATCTTACAAATATATGCATATAGATTTGTTTATTCTGAATGTTATTGCACCGGAAGGTCATAAATCATTATAGTGAAGTTTAATATCTATTCGTTTAAACATCCTATTGGGACTTTTGTTTATCGGTATTAAAATTTAATTGGCGAACTACAGAATAAAGCGCGGAAAAACAAAGGTCGGAGTGGCAGTCACACTTCTAATTTCTTTTCGTTTCAAATGCGACCGTTGAGTTATAATTACTTTGAAGTTAAGAGATGTACTATGCATTTCAATAAGTTCATTTAGAATTGTTTCCAATAGTTTAATATTCCATTTATGAAATCTGAAGAGGCTTGTTATAATCACTGAAACTGCAATAAATTGCCTATTGCCTTCCAGTTCTGAAATAACTTGAATTTCAAAGCACAAGGCCGGAATTGATATCGGACAACGCAACAAGAAACATGCAGCCCGGAAGTCGGAAGCTGGGAGGAAATCCACACTTAGTTCTGAAACCACAACACCCTGGCAACAGGGTCAAAAGTTGAGCAAGAGCGGTCAAGCGCGACCTTTGAATATATTTCCTGTTTGTTTATAACATGCAATATTCACGTTTTCCTGAGCATGCAGGCCTAATTTATGCCCAGTGCTTGAGAATTCCTCTTACGCAATCTTTCGCTTGTAATTTTTTTGAGTGGCCAACGTACATAATTTCCCTAAACAGTTATCAGTACTTTGCAGTATATATTACTGTGTAGCCTTCGAACATTAGCATAGAAATATTCTTGTGGATTTTTTTTAAAAAACGTTTATATTTTAAATTCAACATAACTCTGAGAAGGATTCGATATCCTGATCAATGAATAAAGCATGTTAAAATTGAAATATCTTTTTGAAGCATGCATAATCAGTGTGAATAGTAGAAGTAGTTGGTACTTCAAAAACTACTATTAATATTGGTTAAAAAAGTTTCTTTTTGATAGCCTCCTGGAGGGAAGAGCTCGAGAACTAAGTTGTTCGATATTGTTTCTAATCCTTTTGTATATGATGTATACAGTAAAAATTGTTCAATTTATTAAAGAACTTCATTCAAAATTTTTTCACCAATTCCATTACATTTTTGCAATTTACACATGCTTCATTATATTAATCTTATGATATTCAAAATATACCTGAGTCTTCTTACGTGGGATTTGATTGGCCCGTGGAAGCGAGGTTATTATTGGATAACTCGCTACGTTTCTTGCACAATGCGCACTTTGCTTGGTTTAGATTATTCTTGTGTAATTATTCAAGCTATAACTCACCCAGTCATCACTAAATTGTTGTATAATTAAGGGTAATGAACCAAGTATTCTGAATCATCGCGGGACAAAGCGAGGATTCATCTAAATAAGGTCAGCTACTATGGCCAAATTGTTATTAAATTTCTTTCCTTTTTTAATTAAAAAAAAACCCTGCAGTATTTAACATATATTTTTTTTAAATTTACAAATATATTAGTTATGGAGAGAGAGAGAGAGAGAGAGAGAGAGAGAGAGAGAGAGAGAGAGAGAGAGAGAGAGAGAGAGAGAAAGAGAGAGAGATGCAACTAGAATTCAACGCAGAGATGACAACCATGCACCTCGTATAGTGCACATCTTACAAATAGTTTGTAACCAAAAAAAATGGAAAAAATTCACATTCCCTTATTTTTGATAGAAAAAAATCACAAATTAAAAAAGCAATTAAAAATATAATTTCAAAACCATTTATAAGAAACTAAGTTTGATATACTTACATTGGATGAGAGAATGCACCCACGGCCTAGCTCTAAGTGTGTAACAAGGGGTCCCTTTATTGTCAAGGCTATTGAAGGTTTGGGATTATGATTCATACATCACTCTCGAGCACATGATGTTAGTTTGAAGTAAATTGCACGGATATGACATTTTTCGTTTATCTAGATAAATACTGCATCGAAAGTGATGCCTGTATCTGCACGGCGGCCCCTTACGTCCTTCTTGTTTAAGACGTTTTTCCGGTGATCAGATATATCAATAGATTAAAACATATTGATTATCGCAATCAGCCCAGCAAACACGTGATTAACAAAAGTATTTTTGAGTGTTTGTGGTTATCTAAACACATGAAATATATAATTCCTTATTTTTTTTAACACTGTAAAATGAGTGACAAAGTACCGTAATGACCCCAAAATGCACTTAATACGAGAGAGAGAGAGAGAGAGAGAGAGAGAGAGAGAGAGAGAGATTGTATCGTTATAATTTTTAAGAATTGTGAAATAATGTTATATTATATAATATAATGTGTTATACATGCTTTACATTCATCGAGTTTTATACGTTATTCTTTCGATATTCATGAACAGAGTAAACGATTAGTTGAAAAAGAATAAAATGGGAATGTTAGAACTTTATTTTGATAGCCTTACCCCCCCCCCCTAAAAAAGTCCAAATTCTTATTTATTCAATCTTCCTATCACAGTTCTTTCTTTTATCCAGATTATATAAAACACAATTTGACATCCCTTTAAAAAGAATTTTAAAAAACCATGACTTCACCTTTTGATCTTCCGTTATTACATGTGGGTAAGACCCCCCCCCCCCCCTCCCGGTGTTCGCCGCTCCCCTCAGTTTTTGTTGAGTGGCACCTCTAACACATTGATTTTAAAAAAAAGTTATTGAAACATTCAGTATAAAGAGAGATTTGTTTTGAACAAGCCATAGAAATATAAATACTTCTTGCAATTTGTTTAAAAATGAAAAGTAGTGGTCTTTATATTCTGTATTCTTAACCATGCAAAATCAAGAAGGAAAACCTTAGGCTTATGATTTTTTTTTAAAAAAAAAGTCGTTTAAATGCTGAGCGTGCAGGTGCATGTATATGTGCATGGTAAATATTCTGAACATTTAGCTTTGCCCAATCCGAAATATATCTGACTCAAAAAAATTGGGGGGGGGGCATTTTCGTTACAAAAATTAGACCAAGAATTCTTTTACAATCGAACACGAATAAACGCTTCACTCTATACTGCACACTCCCCCTCTACACACTGTTTTTATAATGTCCAGTAATGAGACGTTAGCACGCCTCGGACCGCCGTCCAATATCTGACATAATGGACAGTTATCGGCTTATAATTGTCACGTTGCAAATTTTGTATTTTCTGCCACCTGAGTAAATTAAAAAAACCCATGACATAACTATAACATACTTTTCATTTAAATTACGAGATATCCAAACCTGCATGAGGTCAGATTTACCAGTATTTTTAAAACTTTTATGACGAATATTTACATTAAGTACGTTGGCACGAATTCGAGATGTTTTGCACTTATTTGATTTATTTCAGATCAAACCATTTCCTCGTCGATACACGATGTTTACTTTGACTAAAAGGAAACTTTCAATGACTATTGAAAATGACATAACACACCCATATACTATTTTATGGGACTATTGAGTATATGTATTTGTTTTCACAATTAAACTCCTAATTAAAACCTATAGTTATAATTTTTAGGATGTTTTTGAATTTTTTTTTAATTCATTGCTGATGAAAAAATTATTTGGCTGCAAATAACACACTTTGGAGCTTGAAATTTGCTATTTTGAAATTATAGCACACTATATCATTATCTAATAACGCGTAAAGAAAAATAAAACAGTATTTCATGAGGGATATTCTACAAATGATCCAACAACAAGAGAATATTTTTCAAGATCAAAGGTCAATGCATAATGCTCGTCCTGAGATAATTTTTCTTCCTTCGTACCTATATGACCCTTACTTCACACAATACTATTAAGTCATCTTAAAAATGGATGTATAGTGACCTAGTATATCAAAGTGTCTATAAAATAGAAAAATAGTGACATATTGTAAGTTAAAAAAGTGCAATGACCTTGAACCCCGTTTTATGTCTAAGGTCAACGGCATAACTTTTGGCCACGGCTATCAAGATCTCTAATTAAGTATTACCAAATGCAAATGTAAGTAAAAACCCCTTTAAATGTATCATCATTTATAATACAAGACATATACATTTACCTATTCTTTATTCGCATGAGTTTGACAAATATGTTGTTCAGTTAATTATGTCTTTGATAAGCCTGTCGACATAAAACGACTTTAGAGTCGTCTGTTTGTATAACTATGGTATTTATATTGATATTGATATTTATACCAGCCTGTGATTAAGAAAACTTGGGCAGATCATGAGAGGTAAT
Source organism: Magallana hongkongensis (assembly GCA_015776775.1). Classification (NCBI taxonomy): domain Eukaryota; kingdom Metazoa; phylum Mollusca; class Bivalvia; order Ostreida; family Ostreidae; genus Magallana; species Magallana hongkongensis. Next base: position 250,156 of record CM027475.1, on the reverse strand, counting down.
ATGATCGATAATGCGATAATTCAAGGATTATTTTTTCATTTTCAAATTTTAGACATATAGTATTTATTGTTAAGACTTGCAGGTTTTATGTCACAGAACAACACAACTCGTTAATAGAATATCCGGGCCATGAGTTGGTACGTGTATATAGGAGGCTGGATGGTCAACAAATTAACCCAATCGTAACTACTCGGCCATTTCCGTCACCGCTTTTTATCGGTTACGGAAAAGGGCGAGCGTGATCCGAATGCAAATTAACCATCAGATCTTCCTTACTGAAATTCTAAGCTTTGAATGGTTAGGCTATAAACTATAATGTAACGAAGGAAAAAAATCTTTATATCTAACCCTATAAATTAGGGTAGTTTCCTATATTTTTATGTGGAGCTTTTCTTTCAAAGGAGATCAATTACGTCTAAAAGTGGCCATGACCATCGGACCCCCAAAAGGGGGAATAACACATCGTCAAAAAATGGCTGACCTCTGATCGAAACGACATTTTGTTTTATTAAAAGGATTTTATCGACGGCAACATATAAATTCCTTCATTGCGGAGTGGATAAAGTGTCGGGCTTGTGATCCGTACGTACCGAGTTCGAATCCCGCAGGGGCTTTTGTTGTTACTTACTGAATTGATTTTTTTTAGATACTCATTTTTTATCCCCAATTTGCAAATTTTTCGCTTATTTGATATATGTATAGTTTATTTATCATTATATCTTTTATAATCAAATAATTGACAGTTAATTTGAGTGACTTTTTCCAGGTGTGTTATTCCACCTTAACTTGGCCACATATTTTTGTAGCTAGATTTCGTAAAAATCCGGACTGACAGACCGTCTGAGGTCCAAGATTTATACGTAGAGCTGGTTTGAAATCAATATTATAGATTTATAATTAACCCTTAATAACTTGAATTGCACAGTACGTACTTTAATCATATTAGGTATCGTGTTGTTTTTGTACTAATTACATATAGCAATAAATTAAAAATGCTAAAATTAATTGTTTATTTTCCTAAAAGAAAAAAATTTCCTTATTATTCTTCAAACTCTCCAAGGACCTTTGAAGTGTTGACTCCACCTTTTTAGAAGTACCCTTCAATGTTTGAATTGTATGTTGTTGTTTTTTTTTTTTTGCATTAAACCGATTAAGCTTTGAAAGTATCATAACAAGTTTGTTTACAAATAAACATATTGCTTGCCAACCCTTTCGTTTTCTTTCAAAAAGACAATAGTGTTTTACAATAAAACTTAAAATAGAAATGTGAATGGGCGTTTCACCGTAAACCTAAGTCGCACAAGATATATACTCATATAAACATTATATAATATTTTGAAGAGTAGAGAAACTGTGCCTTATTTTTTTTCTGTTCAATTTTGTAACAGTTTCCTCATGATTTGTTACGACTTATAAACAGTGTACTTTAAAGTTCTTGTAATGTACTGAATAACCTTTTTTTGTCAAGAGTTATGACATGATTATCTTTAAGAACAACTGCACAAAGGTAGAACATGTGTGATGCGTTTTCCATGATGAATTCATTCCGAGTTTCAGGGGATTTGATAATTTCTCAAACAAAGTTAACTTCTTTCATTTCAAATAATTTATTTAAGACTTTTTAACAACAACAACAACATGGAAATACAGAAAGAAAAAAAATGAGAAAAAATATGGGTTTTGTAAAAGCAGTTGTATCCTTTTGAGGATATAAAAAGAGGCCATGAACACTTGTGGCATGTAACACTAGAACCACATACTGATCGCATTGCATGTATTGTGCTCTCTGTTTATCACGAATCCACCATTTGCATTCAGATGTCAATTTTGAGATGCAAATACCGCTATAAATAAACTAAAATTAGGTCATGCAGACTTACACGTGCAAAGGACTATATATGATGTGGGCCTAAAATGGCCTCCTAAAATGAACGTCATCATTTTACTGTAATTCTTTGTTTTCTTTGTACAGATATATATGTGATGTTTTTACATTGTGTTCATTTTGATTCAAGTGCCCACAGTTTAGAAATATGATATCATGAAGACAAACTTTTCCCGCCATTTTTGCATTTTTAGCGTTAAACAGCTTGTTTTCAAGCAGTTTTTCTTTCAGAAAACATAGAGCACAAGCTTGAACAAACAAAATATTTTAATCAGAGATGTAACTAGCCAAGACTAATAACTGACAAAAAAATTTCCTTGTTCAAGCATGCGCTCTTTATTTCCTATTCGTTAAAAGATAAGAAAAATGTAAATTTTTGATTGATTTTGATTGAATTATAGAAATAGTGTCACTTCTGACGTCATATACTGCAAGTGAGCGCAAGTAAATGAAATAAATGGGTGATAAATATATTTTATATCAACTCTTCTAAAAAATAACATAACATTTTATTGTTCCCGATACTGTAAAAAATGGCGAAAAATAGGGGCCTAATTCAACTCATATCATATATAGTTCTTTATAATAATTTTTCATTCCTAGCAGAAAAAAATGCATTTGTACACCTTCAACATAGCGCGCATAATTAACTGATATAACTTTGCCGGATCCCCGGTCAATGCGCATGCTCTAGTGCATCACGGGATTAGTATGAAGACCAAGCAAAGCTAACTGTTAAAATAACCGGCACATGGATTAGATAGTCCATATTGGCTCTTCATAAATATAAAATATTATTTTTAAATAAAGCAAACGTGAGATAATAAAAGATGGTAATCCGTAACTATTTCGGTTTTTTTCTCCAAACATGCGGAAGGAATTTGAAAAATAATGCAAGTCGGCATCAAGTGCGTTTCCGTTTGAATCTTCCTTTTATCTCCAGGAATAGATTTAAACATTTTAATTCACTTTAGCAGCTGCACAAGTACATGTATTTCCTCCATAAGTGGTTTTACGTCAGAGATCCTTGATGATGTAAAAGGTTCAACTCTTTACCCGGAATTGTGTCCGGATCAACATTTTATTCAAATTTGATTCTTAAGCTGATAAATAGTAAATTAAATGTGGCCTGTAAGGCCAATGGAAAAATATATGTCCTTTTCAAGTCGCCTGTAAAGATTTTGAACGTTACTGCGGTACTGCTCTGTTGCAGGGCAAAATGACATACGCGAGTAGTTTGGTGAAATATGACATAATATATAAATAGTGCCTGTTTGGGAGGGTAACAGTTGAAATTGACACCCCGAGAAAACCATTGTCAACCGAAGCGAAACAATAGTTTTCGAGGGTTGTCAATTTCAATTGTTATACTTTCACGTTAAATACTAGAATCTGATTGGTTTAGACGCAGTTCATAATCTGTTCTATTACCCTCAGCGTTAGCAACGCACTTAGCAACGGGTAACATTACGAATTGTTACATGTGCGAAAATCAAGCGCGTACGATTCGCCTTAGAATTCACGTTATTCCTATCTAAAAGCAGTGGTGTTTTCTTTAAAATTAAGACATTCAGTATAACAAAATAGATAGTGCCTGTTTGGGAGTAAAACAGTTGAAATTGACACCCCGAGAAAACCATTGTCAACCGACGCGAAGTTACCCTCCCAAACAGGCACTATTTATATAATGTTATCCTCCCCAACAGGCACTATTTTGTTATACTGAATGTCTTAATTTTTAAGAAAATTTTACTGCTTTTATATAGGAATAACGTGAATTCTACAGCGAACCGTACGCGCATAATTTTCGCGCATGTAACATTTTTTAAAGTTACCCGTTGCTAAGTGCGGTACTAACGCTGAGGGTAATAGAAAATATTATTAACTGCCTATTAACCAATCAGATTTCAGTATTTAACATGAAAGTATAACAACAACAATTGTTTCATTCACGTCAATTAATTATCATCCTTCAAAAATTTTCGACAATGTATATCAATTCGCCCAGCAAGAGAACAGTACCGTAGTTACCGTGAAGGGAAACAAAATTTTTTTAATTTCTTGATGAGGGGACTACAACTTTTGCCATAACCAGGTAGCACAAGAGAAAAAAATGATGAAAATTGGACCACAAAAAAGATTAGAAGGAGCATGGGCATATGTTCACCATTCTTATGAGAGCCATTGGTTGTTATGTACATTCTCAATTTGCGAATAAAGGAAAAGGTCGCGAGGCCTTTTAAATTTTTAAATTTTAAATCTGTCTTTTATCTATATGACAAATGCAGCACAGAATAAAAGATTTTTTAGAATCTGACATTTCTAAAATGTTCACCTACTTAGGGAATATCAGTTTAATCAGTTGCTTCACTACTTTTATCAGACGGCGTAAACATTAATAAGTGAAGGTTGCCATAGATAAAAATCGAAGTATCAAAGCAGTAACTGCGCCTCACCACCTCCAACTTAAAGTATATCAAATATTATGTAATGTCAAACTTTTTTGTAAAACTTTGAATTAATTCTTTTAAAAATGTGCAAGACAGTTGTATATATTCTATTTGAATGTTGTCACACGAAAGTAATTGAACTATTTTTACGTTCAAGATATCATAACTTTCCAATTTTTTAAATACATTTTAATAATATCTATGCTACGGGGAAATAACTCTTTTTCTGACTTTTCTCTCAGTTGTATATCTAAATGCTATAAATGTTCTTATCGCAACAGTTAATTTTAGGATATGTCTTCTGACGCAGTTGACAATTAAATCAAAGAAGATAAAAGAGTTTCTGTCTACAAAAATTTTACTTTTCAAAAAAGTGCGATTTACTGATGCCAAAATATGCTTTAGTTAATATGTTTATATTATTATTATTATGTCTGACATTTCAAAAAGTGTGATGGCATGTAGATTTTTTTCAAAAAATAGATGAACTTTATGTCTATTAGGTTGAAATCAGTTTCTGATTTTCAAATTTCATCAGAGAATTTTACGAGTATGGAGTTACCTTTAAAAAACCTTGCTACGTGCCTGACCTAACTTTGTATGCATACATGTTTCTACCTTATATGTCGCGAGTACAATATTTTATAACCATTTTACTTACCTTATATACGTAAACAACATAAAATCCTTTTAACTAAATTCCTAATAAAATCTGGAATATTTAATTGCTTTCCTTGGTCATGCCCTTGTAATTAATAAATATCTTAAATAAAGATCTTGTGATATATTTTTGAGGTCAACATATCTGGAGGTCATTTGGCTTCGTGATGGGTAGCATTGATCAAAATCAGGACAGGCGCCGCTAAAGGTTCCCACAGTAATACAGATGCATATCTCAGAATAAGACTTAACGTCTCAAAAAGATGATTGACATTTTTGCAGATTTATTAAGTTATCAGGCACACAGCGATATAGGCAAAGAGGGGGGGGGGGGGGGGTGTCAGCCAAACGTTGTTATACGTTAAAATATCGGAATAGACTATAGCGACCATTGCGGAAAGACCACAATTTCACATCTTTATTCCCGTAAAAAGAAAGATAAAAAAATACAATGTTTTACAATTTTATTGTGCATATGCATTTGAATATTCATTTAGTTTTAATTTACACTTTTTTTTAAGTTTGTAAAAAAAAATGTAAACTGTTATATAGAGCAATACGATAATTTGACAGGTATGCATAACTATTTTCAAAAATTTATCAGCGTACGAGGACACAAAACAAACGATGCGCATGCTCACTTTGATTGATATGGGGTTTGATATGAAACAACCACGCATGTAAACACACTCAATTTAATGCGATTTTTATGATTTCGAGATATATATTGGATAAATACAACCTTAATGGCTCGATTCATCGCTAATAATGTTTAGAAATCATTAACCAAACTATGCTCTATCATCAACGTCACAAAATTACGATACCTGTTGACAAAACCTACAATGTGTTTACTAATTGTTTTACAAACGTTGACAATATATATTATAAAATTCTATGTATGACACGCCAAATGTGATTAAAACAAAACGTCAAAATTCAGCCTTGGACCACCAAATCTGAAAAAAAAACGCGGACGAGTTATATTCATTTTGCAGCAGGAAGTTCTGCGATGCATCTATAGACATGCGTGTTTTAAAGGTAGGTAAATGTGCCAATTCTACTATGTACTACTATCGTACAATTAATATAATGAACAAAAAGATGCTAATAGGGGTAGGTTGGTAACGCTGCAATACCATATGAATAAAAATTAATTTTTTTTTATTTGTCTTCATTTACCATAAAAAAAGACAAGTGCGGATCCAATTTATTCGTCTTCAGTTACCATATAAATACAAAATACAAGTGCGGGTCCAGAATATCTTTGTTTTCTAGGAGGGGTACTGAGCCCTGTTTGTTTGTTATATTACTATGTGAATTTTAAAAGTTTAAAGTTTCCAGGGGAAGAGGGGTGACCTCGTCTAGATCCGCGCATAAAAGATTTAAAACTTTTTTCATCTGTTTCCCCAAAACAGATAATGATTAATAAAACTGCTTTGAAAATATCATATCTACGTCAAAGAAATGTGAATTTTGTTTTTACTTATCAAATCCTATCGCGTTTGAAAACGTGAATGGATAGAATAATCATGGGTTATTATTTTCGTTATACTTTACAGTTTCTGCTTCTTGTGGCTGTATTTTGCGGTTCCTCAAACGCCAAACCGTGTCCAACCAAACACTGTGTCTGTTTTCCTGCCGAATCCGATTCTTCTTTGAGAGTGCTTGACTGCCGAAGCATTCCGAAGATATCCGATCTTCATAATGGTAAATCTACCAATGAGTTATTCTATGAGGTATTCTTTAGAAACTCAAATTTAACAAACATCCAAGAGGGGGACCTCTTTGGTATTCGGACAAAGCGACTTGATTTCGGTAATAACAACAATATACAAAGCATTCATGCACGTGCATTCTCAGGATTGAGGTTTGATCTACAATACCTAAGTTTACATGGCGACGGAAGAATTGGTATTCCGTTTAACGCCCTCCAAAATCTGTTTTCCTTGGATATGCTGGTTTTGGAGAACTTCGTTTTGCCTTATTTCGATGATTCTATTCCTTTTTACCTTCTGCCAAATTTAAAAATCTTGTCTCTTACCAACATGAGTGTGGGGTTCTTTTCTTCAGAAACATTTGTTAACCCTGCCTATAAGCTCACAGACTTCCGGTTTTCTAATAACCCACGCGTGAGTACTTTCCCCGTTGGAGCAATGGCGCACTTGCATCATCTTAAAAAGCTGAGCTGGAATGGAAATAAAATGGCTATTATTCCTGCGCGCGCATTCAATGATCTTACTCATTTGCATACTTTGGACTTATCCAAGAATGAACTTCGGATGTTGGAAGACAACTGTTTTTCTGGAGTGACCGAACATTTGCGTTCTTTAGACTTGTCGGAGAATAAATTAACGACCATTATCATTTTGCAAGAGTTTTCTAAAACAAGTTGGAAAAACCTCAAGAAATTGAGTCTTTCGTTTAATCAGTTAGCTTTCCTAAACCACGGACTATTCATTACGATGGAAAACCTGGAGCATCTCGATTTATCCTCTAATAAATTCTCCGAAGTTCGTGCGTCCGATTTCAAACACCTTACCCATCTTAAAAGTCTAGATTTGAGCGAAAATAATCTAGTCACGTTGAGTGTAGAGGCACTGACATTTTCTAAACTGTTAATGAAACTAGATCTCCAATACCAACGCACTGGAACAAACACGCTGGAATTCACAGATATTGATCGACTAAAAGAGAAGCCTCGGTTAGAAAAGCTTTACCTTTCGAACACGAAACTATCAGATTCCAACTTTTGGCATATTCTGCAACATCTTCCACGCTTGTCATACCTCCATGCTGATAATTCCAGGTTGTCGATGCTTACCCCGGATGAATTCAAAAACACAAATCTGTCCTATATTTCGATACGTCATAACCATCTCTTTAAATTATTCGACGGAACTTTTTCGGGACTAGAACAAACGTTAGAGACCATAAACTTGCGAAACAATCGTTTGAATGGAGTCGAAGAATGCGTTTTCAAACATTTGAAAGTGCTGAAGTTTTTGGATCTTTCTAGAAACCTCTTTGATTGCACGTGTGGTTTGCAGTGGTTCTCCGATTGGTTAAAGATTCCCAAGCTAGGTCCGGCTTTTGACCATTTAATTCATCGATATGACATTAAATGCAACACGCCGTGGAAATTCCACGATCGAAACTTTGAAACAGTCATGAAAAGTTTGGGGTGTGAATCGAAGTCCCAAAAATCTTGCGCTCAGTCTACAGGCCAGGTTATGTATTCCAGTCAAGAAAATTTTTCATGGAACTGGACATTTACATTGATAATGGTTGTTTCAGTGATTCTGCCCGCCTTGTTTCTATGTTTTGTCACCACTCTCTTGATTTCAATGGTGAGATCTGCTTATAAAGAACATGCGTGTCGAAAAGCAAGAACGACTGTGTCAAACGGTGTTTAACTGCCAATAGAACATTCGTATATGTACTTTTTTGCCAGACAGTGAGATATAGCATACATGTAAGACCATCAAAGATAAATTAATCGGTCAGTAAAAATCACAAAATAACAACAAAGAAACAAGGCATTCAAGGATAGCTGAATTGCCGCTCTAAGTCAAAGAAAATGTAACCTGATATCCACGAATCAAATGTTGACTATAATATCTCCTGTATTGCGCAGACCACCTACTGTCCTCCCTCCTACCCCACCATACCCAACTCCCAAAGAATGTAGCCCCCCTTTCTATACTCTGTCCCAAGATATCCTGGATTCACATTTAGCTTAATTGCTTGATATTTATAAATACCTCAGGGTTTAAACAATGTTCATTCAAAAATATGAAAAATTTCTAAGATTTCTCAGTCGAAACGCCCCGGTTAGCTTATCAGGTTTCAATACAATGCTAAAACATGTGATGTCTACGGAGATTTTGTATTGCAGCAAGCCCGGATGATAACGTTGAAAAATTGCGCGATGTATTCCGAGTGTATTCCGAAAGGAGAAAAGATGTAAACATTCCCCATTATAAATCTCCGTAAGGAATCTGTTTTTGTACCTGTGAATTTTTCCGAGTGAAAGATGATACTAGTAATGTGTCAATGAAATTATCTTGGAAATTAGTCCTTTCAACGATTTTAATTGCACTTCTTTCACAGCTATGTGTATTTTTTATTAAAAATCGTCCAAATGTGCTGCATAAATATCTTGGGACTATGTTATTACCTTTCAGTCACATTTCATTTGACTGAATGGCACAGCTTCTTCCCGTATCTATCTGCGTCAACTGATTTAAATGCAAAAATTGATTTTGGGGATCTGAACTCAAATAGGAAATTCTGTTGTGCTCATACAGCTGTCCTTTACTAATTTTCAATCAAAAGTTCAAAATTATCAAATTGTCACACCATTAATAAAATTTATGTTTGGTTTTTCTTTGACCTTTATCTTTCCATTTATCTCATTAATTCTCTCATTAATTCTTCATGTATTTGTCATGGAAAATGTCAAATAATAAAAGCCAATTTCACAGACTTTCGCTTATACATTATGATATTTCTTACTTCTCATTTCTCTGTTATTTGAGAGAGAGAGAGAGAGAGAGAGAGAGAGAGAGAGAGAGAGAGAGAGAGAGAGAGAGAGAGAGAGAGAGAGATTATTTATTTTTCTTTTAGGTCGACATTATACTCATGTACTACATGTATACATGTTTACACTTATTCACAGTGGATATTATTTATTTGTATATTAGTCATATTTACATGGACGTAGATTCGCATGATACCGCGGTTTTTAAAGCATAATATATGTAACCTTTATAGTTAGAACGCTGTGTTTTGTTTATTTTTTTTTTTTTTTGGATCTCGTCACACACGCCTACGTGTAGTATTTGAATTATGACGCATAATTAATTGATCATCAATGATATTTTCCAAAAAGGAAATGACGCGAAAAAATCATATCATTAATACACGCAATAGGGACTCGAGAACCTAAACTTCATGATGGAAAAATAGCGTGCTTTATATACATTTCTCAAAAGATTCAATCATCTCGCATTATACCTTTCTTTAAAATTCCTCAAAAAGTACAGACTTTATTTTATCAAGTCAGTATTTCATGTAATCCAAGTATAAGTGCCTTTGCATTTTGCGCATTATTTTGGATCTAAGATTATATATACGCTACACATAAATATTACTTGAACAATGAACGGCAACCGATCGGAATAAAGAGAAACATTTTTAAAATATTTCTTTCTCGCAATAAATAAAAATAAATACGAAAATTTCTTGTTTCAATATCATGATTATTTTTTCACATGTATTCAATGTTCGATAATAATCAAAACAAACAAACCATACAACAACATTGATCGTGAATGCTTATACTTTACACATGAAGATGCAACGTTAATAAAGGCTTCAGGTAAAGTCGCATTTGACGAACAAGTGGTTTTGTGATTTCGATGTTCGGTCGCACACCAAGCTCTCTCATTGGATAAAACAGTTTCCATGGTGACGTTTTTATACTCCCCTGGTCTCTTACAGGTCGTGGTCTCCAGAAAGCGTTTGAAAGACTGATCCGGTACTTCCTGATTGACCCATTCTATTCCACAGTCGCAATTGATCGAATTTCGGGAAAGATAGACATTCGTAGCTTTGAAAAGTTCCGTAACTCCATTGCAAGCTAAAGTATTAAAGTAGGTTCGTCTAATTCTCAATTCCTGTAAGGCGCGGATTTCTCCAAATGCCGTGGCGTAGACAGTCAGTTCGCAGTCATCAAAACTCAACTTTTTAAGGTCTGTTACATTGTAAAATGCATTTGGAAGAAGGTTGAAGATCTGGGATTGTTTCCAACTCATCTTATTGGCTCCAGCAATGGCAAAAAATGAAAACGAGTGAATATAACGAATTATGGATTTTGAAAATTCGATTTTGAGTCGCCGTCCCGTGATAGCAAATGCATGTTGATGGATATTGCCGATGGTGCAAATTTCAAACCGAAGATTCCGCAGAGACATAACTTCTGAAAAAGCGTTCACAGCAATAGAAGAAATCGAACACTCGGTAAACTCGACAGCAACCAGCGAAGATAGACCCTGAAAAGCATTGGCAGGAATTTCATCCAAGTCCGCGTGGTCAAATGCGATTTTAGTTGTGTTTCCCGGGAATCCCAGGCGAGGAAAGGTTTGCAGACGATGACATTTGACCCTTGAGTTCTGACAGCGGCATTGATTCGGACATTCCTGGCCGCAAACCAGAACTTCTTTTTCCATTACGAAAATCAGAATACTGAGGTGTATTAAATGAGGGAACATCATGTTGTCTCCAAAAGCAATTAACAATTCAGTGAACCTTTATTTTTTTGGCAATATTCGATTACGGTGTCATACAATGTATTCTGTGCTATTTATGAACCAAGGTGTTGAACGATGAACTGCCAGTGAAATGTTAATCATCAAAATAAATGTATGTACAATGACAGTTTTAAGGTCTGTTTGAATTTATTATTTTGAGCAGTCGAAGTGAACTGTAACTTTGTTTAAAAAGAAAAGGGAAAAAATCCCAATCCCAAAGCAAAAGAAAGCAAAACAAGAAAAATAAATTAGCAAAAAAAAAAAAAAAACAAAACAAAAAAACCAAAAAAACAAAAAACAAAACCCCAAAACAACCCATGATTTATTAAGACAATGAATTTTTAATTGATGATTGCGTTTCACAACAAAAGATTTCACTCATTATAAAAAAATCGTTGCGTTTAATCATAATGTTCTAAATAGCAATGCCCTTTCCAGAATACGTAAACATGCATCAACCTGACTCCATTCTCTACAGCATCAAGCAAGGTCGGGTTTGTCATCGAAGTCCGACAACTCTTAAGTCATCAGTAACTCTGAGTCGGATAATTATGCCAGTGCCAAGGTGGCATTTTTGCACCCGCTTATGATGCAGTTTCGTACAAATTCATATATACCAAATGATAGAACATTGTATAGCCACCTTAGCACTGGCATAATTATCCGTAATTATTAGTGTTCCGTACAATAATAAACAAGGTTTGTTAATTGCAATCAAATTCATATCAAATGTAAATCAATAAATAAATTGATTAACAAATTATCTGATTGTCCGATTATCTGTCCTGTTTTCCACGTATTAGATATAAACAACACTAATATCCTGTAATTGAGATTTTGGATATGGGTTTTCCCTCGATCGTTTATGATTGATACTTATAAATATAAAATACATGGTTACTGCCTTGAAATATAAGCTATATTTGGATGAAGGTAAGAAAACGTGACAGAGGGTCGAGGCTTGCCGACACGAGCCTAAACATCGCTTATATTTCAAGATTGTTATCATGTATATTGTTTATCCTGCAACACAATATTACATTTTGCGCCTCAAACGAGCTTTTTCTGACACATTTCGCTGCATATCTTGAATAAAGCTTTGATTTATTGGGTTCCCTTTTTTCGGTCAATGCAAGGGGAAGATGCAGGATAAAAGTAGTATTTTAGTGGTTACCGAGCTCTTTCCAAACATCAACTACAACAGATATTTTTTAAAGAGGTAATTTAAAATTTTATTCACTATTCTCTGAATGGCAAAGTAATTTGTATGCTGTATTAGACTAAGTTCTTTTAAAAGCTTATAAAACTATAAATATCTCGTTCTTTATTTTGTGTGTCAGTCTATAGAGCTCGCTTTGCCCTCCTTTGAAATCTTTTATATATTAACTCCATATCTCGGTTTTAGAATTCAATATTCTCCCTATTTCTTTAATTTACGAGCGCTTCACATTCTGTTCTTCAATTCAACGTGATAAAGAAATTTACATGCACTGTGAGCGAGCTCTCAAAATGGTACATCTATTGAGAAAATCACAAATCGCAATACTGTGGTTTTATGAATTTTCATTGAATACCAAATGCCTTTTTTTCAAAGTGAAATTGATAGAACATGCACAGAAGCCCAGTGTTCATAATCTTTACGCCCTCAAACCATAAACAAATGCGTGTGAAGTAAGAATTTTTACTTTTTTTTCAATTAAAAGTCAGAAAATGGATACAAATTTTATGCTACTGACATGAATTTTGTCCCTCTTTTCAAAAAAACCCTTAAATAAAAGAAATGAAACCAAAAACCAAAAGCACCCCCCCCCCCCAAAAGATCCCCCAACCCCATAAAAAAGAGTCCTATGGGCCACATTGCACCGAGCAACTATAACCATTATAAAATCAGATTTATGGAATCCTTTACAAATATGTGGAGACTGTAAATAAAATAGATTCTGTATAAAGATATTTTCAAATTTTTCTCCAGCTATTTCTATGTTAAACTTTGAGCCCCTTTTGTAAAAGGTTGCTTTCATTTCACATGTTGCACATTGCAGATCTAGATCTCAAGAAGAAAACAACTGTTTATATATCTATAAAGCTACATTAAACTAAGTCCCTAAAGGATCCACAAATTGTCCAGGGGCAACTAGTTCTTCTTTTAAAAGAGATTTTTAAAGATTTTTCTGATATAATTATTCCTATGTAAAAATTCGACCCCCAATTGTAGCCCCACCCTACCCCTTAAGGATCATGATTTGAACAAACTTGAATGTACACTACCTGAGAATGCCACCACACAAATTACAGCTCCTCTGTCTGACTGGTTTTTTAGAATAAAACTTTTTTCTATATAAAATATATTCCTTCTAAAAATTCAACTACCAAGAAAGAAAATTTTTGAAAGTTATTTTTGAAAATATTCCTATGTTTAACTTTGATATCCTTTTGTGGCCCCATGCAACCTGGAAGACAAGTATGAATCCACACTACCTGAGAATGCTTCAAGGGGGTGGAGCCTATATTGAAAGAGGTGTGAAGCCCAGAGGGAAACACACTCGCTTGTGTATGCATGCCAATATACACGGGGTATTGATGATCTAAAATTAGCGTACTTACACACTGTATGTACTTATAAAACAAGTTGTCGGCTGAAATGAATATAAATGCATGAATAACCGCGTGTGATATGGGCAAAATCTTTTGTTTGACTGAACAAGTTTCTGACGGGATTTACTGAGAATATATCGTGATGTTTTGTGCATTATACGATCATCCCACCGTACTCAAATACTAATGCAACATAGCAACATACGCTTGTAAAATTTTTCCAATCAGCTGCTAAATTAAAGTGCACAAATATTCTACCAGCTGCGCATGTACATGTACCACAGTTGTCCGGTCTTGATTCTCTTCCGGTTTCGGCTCGTGAAATTTCTCAGAGAAATATAATAACTAACGATAAAAATCGTGGACGCCATATTTGATTATTTATTACTATTCATTCTCAATTATTCACAAACATCTTTATTAATAACCATACCCCGTGGATCATAATTTGAACCAACTTGAATTTACCTTACCTGACGATGCTTCCACACAAGCGTTAGCCTCTCTGGCCAATTGAATTTTGAGAAGGAGATTTTTTAGCAATAGGAATAAGGCCACAACACACCATGAGAAAATGTGATAATTTTATTAAGAAAAAACTTCTAAATATTCTCTTTTAACAAAATTACGTGCACTAAGATATGGTCAGAAAAAATGTTCATAGATACACAGAACTCACAGACCAACTAAAGGACAATACCGGAAATTCAGTTTGCGGGACGATAAAAAATATAATTAAATACCGTTATTTATGTACTAAAATTATCCATCTTTCAATTACATGTATATAAATAGTAAAAAAAAAATGATACAGACGATAATTAAATGAAAAATGATAATGAAATAAACCCCGTGTTATATAAAGGGTCAAAATCAAGTCCAAGTTTCACTTATCTTTAATTTCAATGTCTAATTTGATAAACTGTGGTTTTAATCTTTATCACACTTATTCGACATTGCAAATGTAACGATACAAAGTAATACAATACAAATTGAAAGGTATCTGCTTAAATTTTTGTCACGAAAAAAGCATTATATACGACAATGGCAGGACGTCAACATGGCAGTGAAAAACAGAGGACACGAGTCATATGAACTGGAGGAAGACACAAAATCAACGGGTATATGTTTTACCTTTGACACCATAATCGTAATGCCCGCACCTTACCAACCCTTACAAACTCCTTCTAAAGGGGAAAATAGGCCTGTAAAGCTCTATCCACTGAAGATGCCTGGCAAGTTCTAACTACAGGTTTTATTTTTTATTTGAAACCATTATTACAAGTAATTTTGTTTTGATTGAGTGTAATACGTCCTGCTTTTTCTGTTGAAGTTTGTTCAGTTTTATTTGTAGATTAGTACATGCAGACATATATTTACATTCCAAATATTTTTTGCATGTAAAGTGTGTGAAAAGATACTGCAGTTATAAGACTGTAACACACACAGTGTACTCAAAGGTTAGAATGACTAGTTTTATTATGACGTCACAAACGTTGAACGCTGTAAAATGCAACGTCACAAGCGAGAATCAAAGTTCACGCTTGTAGCTGTTACAGTGGCTCTTCCATTAATTTGAACTTACCCTTAGGATAAAACAGAAATTTTGACGTAAAATCACATTTGCACACAAGAAAAGAAGTTTAAAAAAATGTAAATATAAGCATTAAATAATTATTTTTTGAAAGATATAGTCTCATAACTGCAGCGGTGTGTTCATACAAATTGAATAAAGCGCTATATAGTCTCACAACTGCAGCGGTGTGTGCATACAAATTTTCATAACGCGCTAGCGCGCTTTATTCAATTTGTATGCACACACCGCTGCAGTTATGAGACTATATCTTTCAAAAAATAATGATTCAATGCTTAAGTATTCTTTACTTCTTAACATTAGCTGCCATGTTTCCCCTCAAACAAAAGTAGAATCATTTTAACAAGAGCTTGGATTTTGGGTGGTTATGTCAAACAGCAATGTAACATAGGCCTGTCTATTTCATTGCTGGCCACTTAGCCATGGCTCTTTGAAATCAACACTATTTGTCTGGTTTGTGAGCTAAGACTACGCAATCGATGCATATTTTGCTTGAAACCGCGTCATTTTTTATTTGTTTTGAAGCAAGTGACAGCTACGTCCTATTGAAAGTCCAAGGTCTTGTTAAAATGGTTCTATTTTGTACACTTTTTGATGTCTACGAAGTTTGAGAGCAAGATAATACGCAAAAAGTATTAAAGATACTTTGATATACTTAAATGAAGGTATGTATATTACCGATTTTTCTTTTTTGCAGATATCTTTAAAAAAACCACCAAACAACAAAAACGACTATTTAGAAGAAACATTTTTCTCTCTCTGTTAATTTCTCTAAGCAAACATAAGATAACAGAAAATTTACTATCCATTAAATAAATTTCTTAAAGTCAATCTTTAAACAAATTTAATTGGCTATGCTACATATTGTTTACTTTGGATAAAATAGGAATTATATATATAGAGAGGATATCTATATTGTCTGATTTTATATTTGCTTTATCCAACGAGTTGAAATGGTGTATATATTCGCGAGACTTGCCGAGCAAATATTACCATTTCAACGAGTTAAATAAAGCAAATATAAAATCACACAATTATACATGTTCTATTTGTTACATTAAAAGTTTAAAATTTATCAATTTAAACTTAACTATAACAGTTTAGTTCGATTAATTGAAAAATGTTGTTATTTGAAATAGAAATTTGTGCGTTTATGACCTATAATTACGTATCAAAATTTAATAATTGAAATTAGTTTAATTAATTTATTTCGTTTAGTGCGATGAAATATCTCATACATTCTTTTAACTTAAAATGGTATTCTTACATAAATCTTATTCAGACTAATTTTCACTCCCAAGGCTTACTCGCACATCTTATGTAACATATAGAATGTCATTTTACATTAAAGAATCTTTGACAGGCTGTTAGGTAGTAATGTAAACATTTCGTTTTTCGGTTTCTTTGGAAATAAATTCTTTGGTACATTAGCTTGACACTTCGAAATTCCACGTAGATAAACTTATTTATTTTGTTTCGGCTTCAAGTTAATCCTGTCTTTGTTACAGGTCTTCTTTGCGGAAATGCGAGTAATTGTTGTAACACCTTTTTGGCTTAGCTTACAGTGTCAAGCATCAAAGAAAGTTTGCCGAAATTGGGCGTTAACCTTTTTGAAATGAGTTACCTGTTTGGTCAATTTCAAGTTCGTAGAGTGACCGCGTTGGTAAGTGATTTTTACGAAATCACTTTCCAACTTGCGGCTCATCGAAATGAACATCTTTTAATTAATTTCTACGGATTTGATTGTGATTCCTCAGGTATTGTGAACGTGAGTTCCTCAAATAACTACAAATCTGCTGAGCTATTCCCCAAACATCACGACGGTGAAAACCAGAGGGTGATATATTTATCTCATACAATATGATTTTTATTATGAAGCTTTTGAGGCAGTCCCTTATATGACCAGAATTGATTTTTTTTCTTCAAAGATTAAAAACGATGATGCATCATTGTGTCATGCGGTTATTGTGACCTTGCGCAATACAATTTAGTACGTCATTTCTGAGATAAACCTAGCTGTTTTAATGTAAAGTTTTACTCAAATAAACTTTAAAATAATTGTTTTTAGCTCTAAATAATTTGTCTAAGAGCTTATTCATTTGATTAAATGGAAATACTGATCAGAAGACTTGAATAATAAAGTTTGTTGACATACACAAAATTCTCGTTTTGAATTGACCGAACGAGGAACAGTTGTTGATGTTTTATAACACAAACACCAGCCTAATGATTTGAGATTGAAAATAATGAATAAGGATGCTTACTGGTGGTGGAATCAAAGTCTTATAAAACATTATTTCGGTAATTAAGTTCTTGTATATAAACACAACCAGTACGCTCTGTTTTCATCGCGACGTCAGGATGAACTCCTTGATATAACACGTTAGTTAACGTAATTGGCAGTTTTATAAACTACACGAAGCAAATTGAGAGTTTGAAGGGGGCTAAACTTATCAGAAATCTTGACAAACAAGAAAAAAGGTTTTTAGGTCTTTTTGTTACGGTTATGTATAAAAAAAAAGTGGGGTAAAGCCCCCCCCCCCCTCAATAGCCCGGGTTCCGACGCCTATGCTATGAAGTTATGTGTTTTCCTTCATATTTGTAATTTAAGTCTTTGACAAAATCCATTTTATATCAATTTTTGTAGTAGATATATACACCACACGTATGAGATAAATGAGGGTACATAATTTAAAGATTAAATGCATACAAAATGGAACACAAATTCCAAAATTTATATTTTTGTCAATTTATTATGGATCGTATTTCACATCATACAAATTTGAATCTTCAAAATCAAAGTCATGTACATGTAATTAATCACATTTCCGATCATGTCAGTTTCACGATGCCGTTTCCTGGTCGTCGGCGGACTTCTGAAGTAAAATGCGCACCCAGAAGGACATCAGGTGATAGCGGCACATGCTCCGACTCACTTCCGGTGGACACGCCTCCAAAAGCCTTTGCATAGTGCTTGTTCTCTTAGATAATTCTTTAATAAAAGAATACAGATGTTAGACGAAATTTTTGCCTCTAATTTCATAAACGAAGCTATGCACTGTGGATTTTTATGATTGTATCTAATAAATGAATTTTTTAAAGTCAATTTTTAAAAAAACTGCTAATTGGCTTTGCTACATACTGTTTACTTTCAATTGGATAAAAAGGAATTATATATATGTGCTTATTGTTAATTGGCATCTCACAAAAACTAGTTTATAAGTACATCAGAAGCTAGTAACTGTGACCACACTTGCACTTCTAATGGCAAAATCTAAACAAGAAATCAAAATAAAACTTCAGATTGTAGTATAGTTTTCCAATCCAGTTTGGAATTATGATTATTTTTTTTAAGGACAAGTAATTGACATTCCAAAGCACAAATTATCTAAAGTAGTGCATAAAATTCTAATGGTTTACCTCCTTGAAAATAATAGCTCTGTATATGAAGATAATGTAATAAACTTTCAGATATCTAAGTTAAAATCTTTAGAAATGTATATGACAGTTTTTGGCTAAAAACACGATATCTTAAATTTTAAGGTAGATTGTTGATTTTTTTTACCATTCAACCTCTCTGAATTTAGGTGTTCATTTATTCGTTCTTCATTCATTCCTATATAAATCATTTGAAAGTGTTCATTTTATTCATATTTATTATGGAAATAAAAAACAATGTTAGTACATGTATTTAAATACTCAACTGAACGTGCAGCTTAAAAATTGGGTATTTAAATAGAACACAAAACATGACCTAAATATTAATATTTATAAGCATTTCGACATTATGAATACAACCTTAACAACTAACTGGTATTATTCTTTCCTGAAAATACCATGAAAATCACATTAAGGTTCCTTTATAGATTAAATATTGGAATTTTAATATGTATTCGCCAATCCTTAATGCAATTAACAACATGCATACAACTTACTCAGATATGAATAATTTCGTTACTTTTAAAAGTACATTTGGCGCTAAATCTAATCAATTTTACAAATGACTTTATTTCTAGATTGAAAATTACGCAGCTGTAATTAAAAAGTTTTTATGACACATTTGGTCATGTCTCGGTCACTATCGTGCAGAAACAAGCTGCTTTGTAATTGAATATTGTATAATAAGCTATTCATTAACTGTAGAGCAATAACAAATTTTTGCTATGTATTTTAACATTTAATCACTAAGAACTGTCTGTCACATAGTATTAATGGGTTAAAAAAGCCGGAGAAACGAGTTACAATATTAGCATAAACGTGTAAGAGTAATTAAATATTTAGTGTTCAACAAAATTAAACTCACGAATCGATTGCTAAAAATCACTCAATTTAACAGGATTGGAGAGAGAGAGAGAGAGAGAGAGAGAGAGAGAGAGAGAGAGAGAGTCTCTCAGCTATTGACTTTTATCTGCTCTGTGCTCTCTCGTCTAACTTATCTTATTTACACACCTACAGTGGTTTTATGCTAGACATGATACTGTAATCTTCTTTCTCAAGAGATGTAATATGCTAGGAAGTTTTGAATTTTTTTTTTGAAAAATTCTGTTAATGAAACGTCTAACGGAAAGAAAAAAAATACCGAAGCACTTTACAAATATATCATAATATTGTCAACATCTAATATCTTTTGAAAGATAACATGATTTACAAAGAATGCATTTCTTTTCAAGTCTCCACGGATTTGTCTAGTACCTTTTTGTTGCAATCCAATGTAATTTAAATGTCATACACGTATTTGTCAGTTATTGAAGTATACGTCATTATAAAACTATTACTGATCAAATTTGCAACAGTCTGTATTTTTAATATTGCAGTTTTTTTCTTTTCCATACAAAAGGTTTTAAACGTTATTATTCTACTTACAGTGAAGTTCTCAAGTATTAAAAAAAGGAAAATTGACATTTTATCCATTTTACGCCAAAAATTGAAATGTTTAAGAAGTTTAGATATAGTAGAAACACATCATTTGTGCAGGAATATTGT
Organism: Magallana hongkongensis; assembly: GCA_015776775.1. Lineage (NCBI taxonomy): Eukaryota > Metazoa > Mollusca > Bivalvia > Ostreida > Ostreidae > Magallana > Magallana hongkongensis. The sequence continues at coordinate 229,675 of CM027475.1, read as the reverse complement.
ATAGCTTAGAGTAATGCTGGAGAGAAATTGGAATAGAAGGTTCAGTTTTATATCTCATGCAAGATGCGATGTAATTTTTGACTTTTGAAACTATCATTTTGAAAGAAGATATATTTTAATGGTCCAAAATCGTAAATCACCTGCCCTCCTATATTATTCATTGCAAAATATTTGCTACAGTTTAAGCTTCATATATTTCACCTATCATACAATTTAACTTAATTTTAATTGATAAAAATTTTCCTTGTACGCTTTTGATGCAATAGGTGTTCATATAAACCTTAAAGGCTTGATCACAACCTCTAATATTGTCAAACTTAGCATAAATAACAATTGTCTGATTAAAACCAATTCTATGCAATTGCTAGAATCAAAGACTACAGACAGAGTTTTTTTTGTTTTGTTTTTTTTGTTTTTGTTTTTTTTTTAAAATTTTCGGGTAAAATCAACTGTAGAAGATTGTGATGAAAGTTCAAATCCTACTTTTATGAGAAAAAGTGTTCTCTTTACGCCAGACCTGTATTTTAAGATTTACTTAAATCTTTATTAGTTATGAAGATTGTTTATTATGTTTTACACAACGCACAATCTCTGTTTTAAGGAGACTGGATAGCCAGCCAATTGCATATCATAAATGCATCTACTTTAAGCTCAAAGTTTTGTGAAGAAGAATTTTAAAAATCTTTATTTAGCAAAGAAAAAAGTCATACATTTTAACGTTTAAATATGAGTATTTTCCTATATCTAATTGCAAAGCTCTTCCTCTAAAGGAAGTCAGTACGAAACCTAGTAATACTATTAAAGACAATAGCATGAACCAATTATTAAAATGGTTAGAATGCTTAAAAGGCTTTACATGAACTTTATCAACCATACATTTACGCAGCTAACATTTTCAGTACGTCCATTTTCTACGTCAAAGTTAAAATATATGACTCTTTATCTTTGCATTTAAATTTTAAAAAAATCACTTCAACAACCAAATATTGTATCAATATTTATCAAGGAAATAAAAGAGGAAGACATAAAACTTATTGCAAAGTACATTTTTAATACGACTAGATATGATATTTGAATTTTACCTTTGGCTGCTTCTAGAAAACGTTCGGTTTTAAGATAAAAAGGTGGAACCAAGAAAACATGATATATAATCTCTTTTAACTATTAACCTTAATTCTAACTTCTAGACGAGAAATACAAAATCAAAGATTTACAAACCTTGTGACGGTGTTCGAATCGTCGACATCTCAATTAGGCTCAGAGATAGTAGAAGCGTGCTCAAAAGAAGTACAACCATGATTGCTGTTTGAACACAACATGGACAAACCGAATTCCTGATCATCTTTTATATATTGTAAATTATCGGGTGTCGACCAATCACGATAGTGTTTAGTAATTAAAAAAAAGTTAAATCAACTCATGCAGTTACGTGGCATGTCTTATCGATTTTTCACTATAGAGGTTAAACGGAAAAGATATATGATATTCTGCTTCTCTTTAGGTATTCCTAGATAGGCTGATTCATTTCTTAATCACAAACGAATAAAAAAAACAACAACGAAACATTAAAAGGTTTTCATTCTGATTGCCTGAAAGTATTTAGTTGACAGTTGAATTTTAAAAGACTATATCGCAGATGTTGTTTTTCTATCAAAAACTAGTACTCATGTTTGATACTTGTTGAAGCACGGCTTCAGTTTTAGTATTTTGATATCAATTAAATTTTTGGCACTAATGCGGATACAAAGCAAGTTTACTATTATTTATTTTAAACGATATATTAAGTTATTTAGGAAATAAGATATCATTTTTGGATGTATATTAGGATAAAAATACGGGTTGGTCACGTGATTAAATCCCATAAAGCTTGAAGGGCTTTATGGAAGATTTGTGCACGTTCCAATCCGTATTTGTATCCCGATATACATCCAAAAATGATACCTTATTTCTTTTTTTACATTTGTTGCAAACTGATCAATAACAATGTTCCATACTTTCTTTTTTAAGATGAACTGGAAAGCCGCTTCGATTAAGATGATGAACAAAACATAGTACAACAATATTGTAAGAATAAATAAATATGACCCTACTTTTGACAAGACAACACTTTTTAATTATAATAAAGTGAAACAGAAAGAAAATTCACTTGTACAATTGAAAAAAAAATTGAAGCTTGGCGGAATAGTACCACTTCTGCTGAAGTCGCAGAGCGGTTGAACATTTGAAAACAGGGCGATTAAAAGTTGAGATAGAGTCTACTTAGGCATTTTCAGGGTAAACTCTATCGCAGAATCAGATTCAAGGGCATAATGATTTTCCTTCGACATCTAAGAGGAATGTAATTACAACATCTAAGTTCTTTTACGGGAAAAAACGGACAGAGAAGCACATGGAGTTAAATTTGACCGTGATCCTTGAATGGACTAAACACGAAAGGTCTGTGATATTGCGTTTGCGATTTTCATCTAGGCTTGTATAAGTTAGAGATGAATTTTAACTGAATTTCAACCGAATTTGACAAATTCAGATTGTAATTTTCAGGAACGTCTCTTTACGATGTCGATCCATAACATTATTCTTTCTACAGGCCTATGTAACAACAATCATTTATCCCCCGCGATAAATGTTATATTTTTTAAGAAAATAAATAAATAAAACTTCGAGAAACACAGAAAAAAATACAGACCTTTTTATTTTTTTATTCCCAAATTATGTTTTATTACGATATCTGATAGGTGTGTTTTAGCACGTCAGTCGGTCAATTTTAGCACATCGAAAAAGTAGTGACCTTGATTATTCATACGCTACATTGACCTCTTGAACCATTATGATGTTATGCAGCGGATTGTGCAAACAGTGTTACATAAGGGAAAACATTTGCAAGTGTAAATAAACAAATATTTGGACACTGTAAATGAAAAAGATTCTGTATAAAGATATTTTCAATATTTTTTTTAGATATTTATATGTTAAACATTGAGCCCCTTTTGTAAAAGGTTGATTTCATGGTCATTACGGGCCGTCAGAATGCGGTCCGTTATTTGATATTCATTTAAAGCTGCTTGGTCCGATTTATTTGTCATAACAGTATCAAAAATTTTTCCATACAAACCAAGTTATTGACTTTCTCCTTTTTACACCAGCAGAATCAGTCTCCTTTTAAAGTTAGAAATATTCAAAGAAAATAAAAATAATTACTTTTTGGGCAAACAGAAAACAAACCAAAATGCATCACGGGAATGTTTAGAAAAAGGAACCGTTTGGTTTCGTCCCCCGAATGATTGGGGTCATTCAACCCGCATGCTATGCATCGATTGTAAAGAAAGCAAACTTCATGAATATTAGCGAACAAAACGTACACATGTTTATTTATAATTTGTCTGATCATTTCGACCTTTATTCAAACCGATGACAAAGTCCTAATACAACCATACCCGTCTATCGTCAGGGGTGAAATTTAACATGAGGCGAAATAACGCGGTACCCTTTTATGTCGTTTGTTTTGTTAGCAAATTTTGTACGTATTTTTCTTCATTGAAATTTGGCTTAATTGACTAGGAAAACAACTGCAATGTCTATTATTATACATAAACATGGTTTAACCATCGTTTAAAAGCGTGCATAAAATTTGATATAAAATCGGACAAAGCAGCTTTAAATATTGTAACTGAAATTGTTTTTTTTAAAGATAGAATAAATATCATGCTTATTTTAATAAATTAAAAGTAAATTTGCATGTAGAAATATGTTTTATACCTTTTTAATATATTAAATATTTTTTGTTTTACTCGTATAAAGTAGGTCATACTTAAAGACTGTCGTGTTTGGCGCGTTTCTATCGAGACTATACTCTATTCGGAAAATTTAGGAGTTCTTCATTCTTTTCAAAACAATGTATCGGGATCGGTATACGGGACATACCAAAGACCAGAAATACTAAAGATTTGAATGACGTGAAATTTTAAAGTAAATCCCTACTCAGACGCGTCATCAATTTAGCGGATATAATAAGCTTTAAGACAGAAAACGATATTTGTTCGGATTAAACGTATTTGGTTCTAATATTTTAATGTTTAATTGATAATTCTGAATTTGATAGAAGCAGTCAAGTGTAACTAATGCCTACCAATATATAAAGGTTTGATCTTCGATGAGTCGAATAGTTGGAAATCGTGAATTTTTGTAATGAGATTTTAGTACGTTAGTGTTAATATATATGCGGAGGAAAGGTACTGTTTTTCCCAAAAATTATTTTGTACTCAATACACGTTGTTTTGAAAGAAGACTTTTAGTGTTTATCAAAGCAAAGAAATGAATTGCTGTTTTCTGATATATTTTTAAATTGTGTTTGTGACACTTTTTTTATTAGCTTTTTATGTGTTCTAAAGGTCGTAAAAAAAGAAGCATGTGATCAGAAGTACTATATGTTTTTTGCTTTTCACTTGCAGCAGACAGAAATCTAATATTTTAAAGTTTAACAAATGGTGTTTAACCATAAAATTTTTAAGATAAGTTAAAAAATGTGTAATTATGTAAAAAATTTTGCAATAGCATTTTTGAAACATTTCATTATAAAATTTCATTTTAATCAATCAGATGGTGATAATCACACTTGCTATTACTTTCTTACATATTAAATGATAAATTAAAACATTTGAAACTTTGTTTTGCTTTCAAATTGTTTTAATATGAGCCAAATAATGATTTTGGTTGAAAACATGTGATCGAAGAAGGGGTATGCATCTTCTGGAGACTCTAATGATAAAAGTAAATAGTTAAGACATTTATTTTTGGGGCTTTTTTATTACACATGGTATTATTCTACTTGATTATTGGAACAACCCCTTACTTTAACCACAAAAAGCCTGAGTAGGGACCTACCTTAAATAAATGATATATTTGAATTCCTATGTGCTGTGTCAAATAAAATGCCTTCGTATGTGTATTTATTATATTTCCATGTGAAATATGGTAGAAAATATCATAAAATGACATCCATATCAATTATCTTTGCACAGATATGAAAGAACTACAAATTTGAATTGACCTGAAAATTTGAACTAACCTGATTTATTATCCCCTCGCGCAACTTTTAGCACATGGATATAGCATCGCTACTGAGCGTGTGTGTGTATGTATGCGTGTCCATTTCGGCCTTTTAAGGAAAATTTAAAGAAACCCTCGCATGCATGTTTATCAAACTTCGTACACTTTATAAGCATGGTTTAAGAACAAAACCTGTTCTTTTTCAAGTAATGATGTTAAATACATGTATTTATCAAAATATCGTTAAATATAACACTTAAAAAAGACATTTTATGTACGACATGACAATAAACATTTCCTGTTCGCGAAAGTAAACATTTCAAACAAACGTGATATTTGGTTGGATGTGGGCCTTGTAAAGGTAAGAAGCAAACGATTTTTTTAAGAAATGGGAAGTTAGAAGGATGTCCATAGTGTAAAACTGTATCGAAGCGAGCAGGAGAGATATTAATTTAATCCGAAATAATTCAAAACAAGCAGCTTATTAGGAACAATTTCGGGCTAAATTTCCCGAATTAATATAAGAGAAGAACATGTCTAAAAGTCAAAAGAGAGGCTTTGACGAGTATCATGAACAATATTAAACGGGAATTCACTTCATGTTAATCGCTGTACATTCGTTACTCTATTTAAAAAATCGGGGGTTGAAATTACTACGTTTACTCGAATTTTCCCATTGGGCAGATTACAAATCGCCAGATCTTTAGCGACGTTTCATATTCATTATGAAAATGCGTAATGTATGTAAGAGAACATCAGTGGTGTGTTCGCTAGAAGTGTAAGGAATTGTACAATCAGGTAAATGTACCCCCCCCCCCCTTCATAGATACACCCTAGAGCGTGCATGGGGATAGGAATAACGAAATATTTTAATTCAATGAGGTTTTAAGAAGATGAATATTTGGTATCTTCAATCATTTGTATATCCCAAAATAATGCATTTCCCCCATTATATTTTATTTCGCGAGGGGATGTTCCGCTTTGCGGTACCCTTGTTCTTTTGAGACAAACATGAATCCACACTACCTGAGGTTGCTTTCAAACAATTTTAGGCTTTTCAAGCCGATTGGGTTTTTAAAAGATATAGATCTTGTCTTTGTAGATATTCAATCAACAAATCGTGGATCATAATTTGAACCAACTTGAATTTACCTTACCTGAAGATGCTTCCACACAAGTGTTAGCCTCTATGGCCATTTGAATTATGAGAAGGAGATTTCTAGCAATAGGAATAAGGTAACGATACACGATAAGAAAATGTGATAATCTTATTAAGAATTAACTTCTAAATATTCTCTTTAACAAAATAACGTGCACTAAGATATGGTCAGAAAAAATGATCATAGATAGACAGACTCACAGACCAACTGACGGACATTACCGGAAATTCAGTTTGTGGGAGGATAAAATTAGCAGACCTATTTCTGTATTCTTATGAAGCAGAATTTATTTCAAAAACTTGTACGTGAAAAAAATATGTCACTGTGGCCTTCAACTCCACATTCAGATTATTAACGACGTATTATCAATTAACAATTGTTATTTCCATACTTACGTCGACTCCAAGATACCACTGAGTCTGTGTCATCTGTTTCATATTTGGATATTTTATTGGAAATTTACATTGATGCTAACCTTAGAATAAAACATTTATGATAAACGCGATGACTTCAATTTTTCTATAGTCAACTTTCCTTACTTATGTAGCAAGATACCTTCATCACCTGCATATGGTGTTTTTGTCTCTCATTTGATTCGATACGCAAGGGCATGCCCTTCGTATGATCAGTTCTAAGCCGAGGCAAGCAACTGACAAACAAGTTGATAGAAAAGGACTATCAACAGTCTCGTTTGAAGTCAACTTTTCGTTGGTTCTCTGGATGAAACAACGACCTTGTCAGCAAATACAATCTTCCACTGGGTCGCATGCTGACTGACGTTTTTCATACTAATTATTTGACCATAATTAATCACCTAATTTTCAACGGACTTTTCCGTTTTTTTTCGATTACGACGAAGAGCACACAGCGGGTAGTGAGCCGGCCAGCAGAGGATGCTCACTCCTCTATGGCACCTGATCCTACCTACATATTTTTAGAGGTCCTTGTTGCTCTGCTTTGATTTTGTATTTCGTTTTATGGATTTTTGAGATGATTGACAGTTTGTTATTGTAATTTTTTCATTAATAGTAAAAAATAAAATGATACAGTAGATAAATAAATGAAAAATGATAATGAAATGAACCCCGTGTTATATAAAAAGGCAAAATCAAGTCCAAGTTTCACTTATCTTTAATTAGCTTCTAATTTGATAAACTGTGGTTTTTATTTTCATCACGCTTACTAGTATTCGACATTGCAAATGTAACGATAAAACGTAATACAATACAAATGGAAAGGTATCTGCTTAAATTTTTGTCACGAAAAAAGCATTATAGACGACAATGGCAGTGAAAAACAAAGAGGACACGAATCATATGAACTGGAGGAAGACACGAAATCAACGGGTATATGTTATACCTTTGACACCATAATCGTAATGCCCACACCTAACCAACCCTTACAAACTCCTTCTAAAGGTAAAAATAGGCTAATAAAACTCTATTCACTGAATATGCCTGGCAAGTTCTAACTACAGGTTTTATTTTTTGTTTGAAACCATTAATACATGTAATTTTGTTTCGATTGAGTGCAATAGGTCCTGCTTTTTCTGTTGAAGTTTATTCAGTTTCATTTGTAGATTAGTACATACAGACACGTATTCTTTTCTTCTTAACATTAGCTGCCATATTTCCCCTCAAACAAAAGTAGAATCATTTTAACAAGAGCTTGGACTTCAGGTAGTTATGTCAAACTGCAACGTAACGTAGGTCTGTCTAATTTAATTGCTGGTCACTTAGCCATGGCTCTTTGAAATCAACAACATTTGTCTGGTTTTTGAGCTAAGACTACGCAATCGATGCATATTTCGCTTGAAACTGTGTGATTTTTAATTTGTTTTGACGCAGGTTATAGATAGCTACGACCTACTAAATGTCCTGGGTCTTGTTAAAATGGTTTTTTTGGTACACTTGTTGATGTCTACGAAGTTTGAGAGGAAGGATAATGCGCATAAAGTATTAAATATACTTTAATATACGTAAATGAAGGTATGTATATAAACACTTTTTCTTTATCGCAGATATCTTTTGTTTAAAAAAAAAACAAACAACAAAAACGAAATTTAGAAGAAACATATTTTTTTCTCTCTGTTAAATAATTTCTCTAATCAAACATAAAGTAATAGAAAATTCATTATGTATTAAATTTTTTAGTCAATTAAAAAACAATTCTAATTGGCTATGCTACATATTGTTTACCTTGGGTACAATAGGAATTACATGTATGAGGTTACATAATTTAAAGATTAAATGGATACAAAATGGAACACAAATTCCAAAACTATATTTTTGTAAATTTATTAGGGGTCGTATTTCACATCATCCAAATTCGAATCTTGGAAATCAAAGTAATGTACATGTAATTAAACACATATTTCTGGTCATGTCAATTTCAAGATGCCGTTTGCAGGTCTTCGGCGGACTTCTGAAGTAAAATGCGCACCCAGAAGGACATCAGGTGATGGTGGCACATGCTCCGACTCACTTCCGGTGGACACGCCTCCAAAAGCCTTTGCATGATACTTGTTCTCTTAGGTAATTCTTTAATAAAAGAATAAAGATGTTTAACTAAATTTTTGCCTCTAATATTATAAACGAAGCTACGCACTGTGGATTTTTATGAATGTACACAATTAATTGCTGAAGGATACAATGACATCCTTAATGACTCAGTAATCAATACAGCTAGCTAGCTAGTTGTCTGCAAATTGTCGTCCCAATGAACTTCTCTAAATTATAACTTATTTATATCTGACAACAAAGGTTCGTGTTTTTGCGTTTACTAGTTATATAAGAGATAATATTTTACTTGGTTGGATGGAGATGAATGTAACATTAGAGGAACAACGATTTTATCCCCCTGTATGTATACAAAATTGTGAATGAAGCCACCGCCTTTTATATAATGGGGTAGATTTATTACCCAAAATATTTAATAATCACTTTAAGTGTGTACATCAAAACTTTGCTTCTTCTTCTACTTGTATATACCGGTACTTGTCACTTGCTTTCTCAGTTGATTGTATTTTCTTTCTAGTTCTTTACTCCGACGTTCTTCTGTATTCTAATTGCATTTAATATGTATAGTAACTTTGTAAGATTAAATATCCGCAATTGAGTATATAAAGAAAATCTGAGAAGGGACAAACTTATCATTATAGATATAATAGATGTATCCCACTATCATCACCATCATCCTCATTAACCAAGAAATTTGTTAATTTCCTAAGGTGAAGACGGTATTGTAAAACTTGGCAATTTAGAGTTTAGGGAGGTGTTATAACACGAGTATGTTAATAGAGACAATGTTTTCATTTTGTTACAAATGAAAATAGCAGGTGAAAGCAAACTGTCGAAAAACGTGCAAGAAACCGCTGTGAAATATTCCACATTCCCAAGTGTTAATAACGTCAAACTGTTAACACTTCAAATAACTGTTTACAAATAATCTATTATTGTTAAAGGATATCTCTCAAAAAACTAGTTTTTAAGTACATCAGAAGCTACTAACTGTGACCACAGTTTCACTTCTAATGGCAGAATCCAAGCAAGAAATCAAAATTAAACTTCAGATTGTACTATCGTTTTCCAATCCAGTTGGGAATTATGATTATTTTTTTTAGGACAAGTGATTGACATTCCCAAGCACAGATCTAAAGTAGTGCATAAAAATCTAATGGTTTATCTCCTTGAAAAGAATAGCTCTCTATATGAAGATAATGTAATAACCTTTCAAATATCTAAATTAAAATCTTTTGAAAGAACTATATATGATAAGAGTTAAATTTGGCCCCCATAATTTGCCATTTTTAAAGTGTTTTGGGTACAATAAAATGTTAACTAATTTTTTAGAAGAGTTGATATAAAATATATTTTTCATCTATTTACTTGATTTATTTGCACTCACTGGCAGTATATGACGTCAGAAGTGACGCCATTTGTATATTTGAATCAAAATCAGCCAAAATTGACATTTTTCTGATCTATTTACGATTGGGAAATATAGAGCGCATGCTTGAACAAGGAACATTCTTTTGTCACTTAATAGTCTTGGCTAGATACATCTCTGATTAAAATATTTTATTTGTTCAAGAATGCGCTCTATGTTTTCGGAAGGAAAAACTGCTTGAAAACAAGCTGTTTTACGCTAAAAAAATGCAAAAATGGCGTGAAAAGGTTGTCTTTACAATGTCATATTTCTAAATTGTGGGCACTTGAACCAAAATGAATATTATGTAAACACATCACATATCTGTACTAAGAAAACAAAGAATGATAGTAAAATGATGATGTTCATTTTAGGGAGCCATTTCAGGCCCTTATCATATATAGTCCTTTCTCATTACTAGATGACAGTTGTTGGCTAAAAACACGATATCTTAAACTTTAAGGTAGATAAATGATTTGTTGACCATTCAACCTCTTTGAATGTATGTGTTCATCCATTCGTTCATTCATTCATTCCAATATAAATCATTTGAAATTGTTCATTTTATTCATATTTATTAAAATCATGACATTCTGGAAAAAAAAACCAAACAATGGTAGTACATGTATTATGATACTCAACTGAACGTGCTGCTTATAAATACAACACAAAACATGAACAATATAGTAATGTTTACAAATATTTCGACATTATTATTACAACGTTAACAACAAAACTGGTATTATTTATTTTCTGAAAATACCATAAAAATCACATTTATAGTCCTATATAGAAAACAAACTACACTCAAATAATGGAATTTTAATGTGTATTCGCCAATCCTTAATGCAATTAACAACGTGCACACTACTAACTCAGATATGAATAAATTTGTTACCTTTAAAGGTACATTTGGCGCTTTATCTAATCAGAGTTTACAAATGACTTTATTTTTAGACTGAAAATTACGCAGCTATGATTAAAAAGTATTTATGACACAGTTAGGTCATGTCTCAGTCACTATCGTGCGGAAACAAGTTGCTTTGTAATTGAATATTGTATAGTAAGCTATTCAGCAACTGTAGAGCAATGCAAATTTTGGCTATTTATTTTAACATTTAATCAATAAAAAATGTCAAATAGAACTAATGTGTTAATAAAGCCGGAGAACCGAGTTATAATATTAGCATAAACGTGTAAGAGTAATTAAATCTTTAGGGTTCAACAAAATTAAACTCACGAATCGATTGCTAAAAATCACTCAATTTAACACGATTGGTGAGAAGAGAGAGAGAGAGAAGAGAGAGAGAGAGAGAGAGAGAGAGTCCCTCAGCTATTGACTTTTATCTGCTCTGTGCTCACTCGTCTATCTTATCTTATTTACACACCTACAGTGGTTTTATGCTAGACATAATACTGTAATCTTATTTCTCAAGAGATGAAATATGCTAGGGAGTTTTGGATTTTTTTTTAAAAATTCTGTTAATGAAACGTCTAACTGAAAGAAAAATTACAAAAGCACTTTACAAATATATCTTAATATTGTCAAAATCTAATATTTTTTGTAAGCTAACATGATTTACAAAGAATTTATTTCTTTTCAAGTCTCCACGGATTTGTCTGGTACCTTTTTGTTGCAACCAAAGTTAATTTAAATGTCATGCTCGTATTTGTCAGTTATTGAAGTATACGTCATTATAAAACTATCACTTATCAAATTTGCAACAATCTGTATTTTCAATATTGCCGTTTTTTTCTTTTCCATACAAAAGGTTATTTAACGTTATTATTCAACTTAGACGGACGTTCTCATGCATTTTACAAAAAGTCATTTTATCCATTCTACGCCTAAGTTTGAAATTTTGGAATAAAATTTATTGAATTTTATCATATGATTTTTTCTTGAATTGAAAAAGGAATTTCATTCGATGTTTAAAGAAGTCTAGATATAGTAGAAACACATCATTTGTGCAAGAATATTGTATAGCTTAAAATAATGCTGGAGAGAAATTAGAATAGTAGGTTAAATTTGTTTTACATGTATATCTAATGGAAGATGCGATGTAATTCTTGACTTTTGAAATTATCATGTTGAAAGAAGATACATTTAATGGTCCAACATCGTAAATCCCCTGCCCTCCTATATTATTCATTGCAAAATATTTGTTACAGTTTAAACTTAATATATTTTCACCTATCATACAATTTAACTTAATTTTAATTGATAAAAATTTTCCTTTTATGCTTATGATGCAATATGTGTTCATATAAACCTTAAAGGCTTGATCACAACCTCTAATATTTGCAAACTTAGCATAAATAACAATTGTCCGATTAAAACCAATTCTATGCAATTGCTAGAATCAAAGATTACAGAAAGTAAAAAACGACAAATAAAACTAGTCAGCAGTGTTTTTCTGACAATTTTCTGGTAAAATCAACTGTAGAAGATCGTGATGAAAGTTCAAATTCTACTTTTATGACCCTTATTTTAAGATTTACTTGAATCTATATTTGATAAGTTATGAAGATTGTTGATTATGTTTTACTCAATACACAATCTCTTTTTTAAGGAGGCTAGATCAACAGCGAATTGCATATGATATATGCATATGCCTTAAAAAATTTAGGTTAGACTCTCCCCTCCAAGTTTTGTGAAGAAGAATTAAAAACGAAATCTTTTTTTTAGCAAAGGAAAAAATTTTATTTACATTTTCAGCTTTTAAATATGAGTATTTTCCTATGCCTTAATGCAAAGCACTTCTTCAAAAGGCGGTCAGTACAGCCTAAAAATGACCACTACCACTCAACTCTCTTAAAAAAACCGAATAATGTAAAGGACAATGATATGAACCAATTAATAAAATGCTTTGATGTTTTTCACATGAACTTTATCAAAAAAACATTTACGCAGCTTACATTTTCACTACGTCGATGTTCTTAGAAGTTAAATCTTATAGACACTTTACCTATGCAATTTGAATGAATAAAAACACTTTAACAACCAAATATTGTATCGATATTCATCAAGAAAATGAAAGAGGAAGACATAAAACTTGTTGCAAAGTTTAAATCATAGTACATTTTTCCTACGACTAGAATTGATTTAGAAATTTTGCCTTAGGCTGCTTCTAAAAAAAAGTTTGGTTTTTAGGTAAAAAAAAAAAAGAAAAGAGGAACCTAGAATACATGATACATAATCTCATTCAACTATTAGCCTTAATTCTATCTTCTAGACGGGGAAGACAAAATCAAAGATTCAACAAACCTTGTGGCGGTGTTCGAATCGTCGACATCTCAATTAGGCTCAGAGATAGTAGAAGCGTGCTCAAAAGAAGTACAACCATGATTGCTGTTTGAACACAACAGTGGACAAACGGAATTCCTGATCATCTTTTATATATTATAAAGGTATCGGGTGTCGACCAATCACGATAGTGTTTAGTAAATCAAAAAAGGTTAAATCACCTCATGCAGTTACGTGGCATCTCTTTTCGATTTTTTACAAATAGAGGTTAAATGGAAAAGATATATGATATTATGCTTCTTTTTAGAGATTCCTAGATGCAAGCTACAATTAGTCTGATTAATTTCTTAAACACAAACAAACAAACGAAGAAAATAAACAACAACAATACGTATTGAAAGGGTTTATATTCATTGAAAGGAGCTGATTTTTCAATATTTTACCAGCAGACATCCTGAGTACTGTTTAAGTTAGGGAGACATGATGGTCAACAAATTAGCCATCAGATCTACTTATTAAGACTAGAATTTTAAGACATGTTTTGTTTAGCTATAAACTATCATTTAGTAAAATCAAAATTCATAGCAATAGATAGCCTAATGAATCTGACTATTTTTTTCATATTTTTAAAGCGCTCTTCTTCATAAGGAGTTGCAAATTTACCAGCTAGAAAACCTACTTTCAACAATTTTTTTTTATCTTTGATATTAATTCACGATTTTGAAATGAAATTCTTTTTATTACATTTTTTAATTTGATTGAGCCTTTTAAAATGCCTTTTAAGATTCATTGTAACTTTTACAATACGAGTTGTGATCATGAAATGTAATTTTTTATTTTTACGAGAAAAAAAAAACCACTTGAACATCCATTAGCTTTGTTTGTGCTCAATTTCGATTTTTATCGCCTACACAAATAAAAAAATGACACCTTCTTCTGACACCTTCACAATGTACCACACGAGAGAGGCCAAGAACCGAATGTCACCTAAATGTAATTTGCATTGTTGTTACCATCCATTTCATTTACGTTTTGTCTATTATCAAAATTTTATCAATGATTAAAAGTCACCCATTTTATTACCGTTTCAGCAGTTTTATTTAGAAATCTTATTTAGAAAACAGTCTGTGTTTTACTTGAGCACAGGTTTTTTTTTAATTTTTCATACAGAGGTAGCTTCGCATTTTTATACTGATATATTTCAGAAAATTTTAAGGCAGTGTGACAAACTCGATTTAAAAGGGTTGGATGGTCGAAGCCATTTTTAGACTATATTAATCTTCGAAAGAAGAAGAACTAGGAAAATATTAACTTTTTAATGGTGAAATGTAAGGTATGTTCATTTATTAAATAACAGTTTTAGACTAAAACATCATGTGTAAAATATTAATGTACATCTGATGGTTTAAGTATCTGTGCATAGGACGTCTTCAAAATTAAAAATTTGACATCAGCAATAAAAAGGTACATTCTATTGACGCTTGCATTAATATTTTTCCTTGTAAGTAGTTGTAATGATAACTTTAATTTCTATCGTGATTTTGATATCTCTCTTCAGACGTTATAGACACTATAAAAATACATGTATTTCTTTGAAGAGTTGTATTCGTTTAAACCTAGTTTTATTTAATTGGTTATGAGACACAAAGACAACTACTGTCCTAATCATTAAATTTGTGGGGGGAAAAGGGGGACATTTCGTGGATTTTGGATTTTCTTATTCAAGGGAATGTATTTTCGGTGATGCGTTTTTAGTGTCAGTTAGAACGATAACGCTTTCTTAATTTGCTTCGTCGATAATGTATATTTGTTGGGTAGGGCTACCTACGAATACCATGAAGACTTGAGGCACCTTGAATTCTTATGATTCCAGAGTATATATGTAAATAATTCCTTTCAAATATACCAGTGGAAGTTTGTCTAAGTTTTTAAGAAGGTAATCGGTGATATTATGATCCTGTGATCATAAGTTTGTAATTGGTCTACACATGTAGGTTTTGAAAGTTAAGTAACTTCCGGTATGAAGAGAGCAGGAAGACCGTGACCATTCGTAGAATAAATTTATCTCCTTTAAATGGAGAGGTGTGCATAAAGATGCATATTTGATTTTTAAAGCTTAAATATTAGGATTTTTGTCTTTACTAATTCATAGTCGTATCTAAAAGTTTGCTGACCATTCTGCCTCTTTAATGGAATTTCAATATTTGTGGTTTTTATCTATCTCTCTGTCGACTTTCAAAACATATGGATAATAATTAATTTTAAAACTTTCCAAATGATCACAACAGTTTGATACAGACTGTGAAACAAAAGTTTGTAAAATATTATTTTCTACTGAAGCAAGAAAAACCTATCTTGTAGGTCAACTCAATAATCTTTTTCTATGAACTGTTTAAAGTTTCTATTTGATATATACAAGTACTTGCTCATGGAAATGAAACTAATGAAATGATGAAAAATATCTTTTAATTAAGAAAAACATGTAGATATCTTAGATTCTGTCAAATTTTGGAATATGTTACCAATGAAACTTCCATTTTTTTTTATTAAGAAAAAAACCCCAAATGTGGATTAATTTGAAAAAAACTATTTTCATTCAAAATAAAGTTCTAACAATTTTGTCGATAAATAACATGACTTCATGGTTTTCACTTGTTTTATCAATTCAGTTCTACCTTTTATAAAAAAAATTATATGTAAACTTGTCATTAACAATCTATAAGAGCCGTTTTTCCTTCATTTTGCCGAAAGAGAAATGACAAACACCCTTTTTGTAATAAAAAATATACACAGCGTTTATAATGAAATAAAGCTTTTTACGACCACTAGTATTAATTAATGTCCAAAAACGAAGCCAAGGCAGATTAAGTGTTAAGTCTATATTTTTTTCAGTTTCTATACAGGATTATTTTCGGCATTTGTATTTTTTGCCCTACTACACTCTGAACAGTTTCGCCCCATCTTGAATTCCCCCAGAAAAAGCTATGTTTAAAGAAACATAACTTAAACATTGTGATTCGCTCAGTATTTGCCTGCTGACACGAGAGCGAAAAAAAAAACCACGGAGGGGCGAATATTTTCCAATATACAGTATATTCAAAGGATATTTCAACGATTGTCCCAAGTGTAAGATAAGTTTAATGATGAAAACGTCTTTTTGGTTACCATTTCCATGTAGATAATTCAAGCTGAATGATATTGGGAGTAAAACTTTATTACCTGCCACATTGCAATCTGTTTCATGGACCAGTACCTGCAATCAACCCTTTGTATGTAAAAAACCAACAACTGGAAAATCCTAGTGAGTGTTAATGATATACAATATTTATGTAATTGAGATATCAACAGGACCCAACATTAATATAGCAAGTATTCATAAAAAAGAATGAATTTTAATACACGATATCCCAAGAGTTATCATCAAGGCTATTTTTGATATTAAAGAAATGATTCAAATCTGTACGTTCTCATTAATAATTGTCAAAATACTTACCCAAGGTTAGAACAAAGCATCATATTGAACACAGTCCCTTTATCTCACATGAATCATTATCAAGATTTATATCTTATGATATTTTGATATCAAAGAAAAAATTATTTTCACCTTTGCTTCTTTCTTTTTGCTACCCATAACTATTTTCAAGTTTAGAATAAAAGTAAGAGGTCTCTATGCAATTATTTTATCCTGATCCCCATCATGGTCCTCATACATTCAAATCGATAAATAGCATGTCACTTTATATTACTTACAAGTGATTTACATGTTTTACAACAAGCCGAAATAAACGGATAAAGTGCTTCATTCTTTCCCAAAGCATAGTCTCAATATGAAGGAAATACTAAAGGTATGGGTAGTTTACCATCAAATTATCTATACCTTTCATGTTTTGAATTCAGTTATCCGTATTTTTTCAGATAACAATGGAAGAACAATTGCTTTGTTTGTCGATGCATTTTGTAGTCCATCATAGAACTATTGCAATGTTTTTGCATATGTTCAGATGAGTTTTTCTGCTGTGTGGTAATTATATGACTAATAACACAAAATTGAGCATAAGTTT
This sequence comes from Magallana hongkongensis, assembly GCA_015776775.1. Lineage (NCBI taxonomy): Eukaryota > Metazoa > Mollusca > Bivalvia > Ostreida > Ostreidae > Magallana > Magallana hongkongensis. The sequence continues at coordinate 212,234 of CM027475.1, read as the reverse complement.
GGGTTTAAATTGTTTTTTCGGAATATAGTTACAGGACGACCAAGTGCCTTTGAAATTCTAAAGATGATTCTCGCTGCTTGTAACTACATGTGTATTAATTTTGCGTCGCAATTAGGCAAATTATTTTGACAGTATTTCTGTTCTTGAAATTTCATTCATATCTTATAATTTTGTTTTATGATTTAGATAACAACTTTGGTGACCACTATATTGTTCTGCTCCGTTGATGCTAGAGTTAGACCCATAGGATTGCCAAAAAGTCTGCTGGAGTGTTTCCAAAGGTATTCGCAGAACCCCTATACGAAACAGTACCCTGTTGAACAACAGTCATTGATTTGTCTCCAGCGTTTCACATGGATGGGTTTGTAATAAAAGAGTTGTATCTCTTATATATATATATATATATATATATATATATATATATATATATATATATATATATATATATATATATATAAATGTAGTTTTATGATGATTATGATTCGATCAACGAATGTGTACATGTACTCAAGTGTTGATAATGATATTTATCGCCACTAATGAATATTGTGGTTTATCAATATTCGTTGACGACCAATTTTCGTGGATTTTGTTGTTTAGTTAATCCACGGAATTAAGTGTTCATTGAAGTGCGATTTCTATTAAGATTTTGTATTGATAGGAAAATTGGCAACGAATTAAAGTAATCTATCCTTGAAGCTTGAAGCTTTTTGGACGGAGGCTTTGTTAGCCTCCACTATTGCTACCGGTCAACTTGCATGTGACGTCGATTATGAACCAAGTAGATTTGACGGACACCACTTAACAGCAAAAATTCGCAATATTCGTTAAAGTTTCATATTTCAAAATAATTCAATTAAATAACTTTTTCGCAATTACAAAATATACAATAAATTGAACTATACATATGGCAATTAATAAACATAATTTCTCTCTAACGTTTGGTGGTTCCTACGTCAAATTCACAATAAATATGAATATGCATGAGTTTAATGAATATTGTGGATGTTTGGGGTTCACAAGCAACATTGTAGTATAATCGTATGGTCGCTTTTTTAACTTTTTGGTACAGCCTCCTGTCCGTGGCGTAAAATAATGAGTCAAGAATCATCTAGTGGTGGGCAAAATATTAAACAATTATGAGATCTAATGAATACACATGATCCATTTATCACTTGCGCATTATCGATTAATCTGCATCTTTCTATGTAGTTACACTAACCGTATCTATTCTGTTATCATGAATATTCAACAAGTTGAACCACTGCTCTGTGAAGCTTGAATATTCTCTCAAGTACTGTTAGCCTTGATCGTAGTATGGCATCTTTTCATTTAGTTTTACTTTACTTACTGTTTACGATTATTTTCGTTTTTGACTATGATCAGTAAAGTGTTTTGGCATGCATAGTAAACCTACTACATTTTGTATAAGGATAATGAAACAAATAGATTAAAATCACTTAATTGAAATGTGCATAGGTTTAACCAAGGCCACATGCAGTGAGGCGTTGTCGCTGTCGATTGAAAGTGGTTAAGAGGGAAGTCAGCGTATCTTTAAAAGCTGTCAGTTAAAGGTGTTATGCGTGAAAAAAAGTGTAAAAACATTTGACAGAATATGGGGGTATTAGAGGTGTTATAACACAAATCATTCCACGATTATATTGATAAATATAGTAATACGCATTAAAAATCTATCTTTTGATAATTATAACGATAAAAATAGCCTCAATGTCATTAAAACTGGTGTTATATTAACTTAAAGTTTACTGCAAATTAAAATGAATAGTAAAAATAATAAAAATGAGTTAGCAGTGTTGGTCGAGAGATTATATATTTTCTCAATATTTCAAAGTGACAACATTTGCTCCTTGTTTTCTACCACGCAAAAAAAAAATATATTTGTCTTCTGAAAACAGCAAAAAGGTCCTATGTGGTCTTTGCACCCTCCTGAAGAAAGCGACGCTCAAATGTTTTCAATACAATGCGCTACGCTGTTGATCAAAGCGCTGAGTTAGCAACATTTACTGTCTGGATCCTCAAAAATTATTAACTTAACGGTAAATAAAGAATTCTCAATTTTTATAGTCCATTATTCTTGCACAGATAATAATTTTACTTTTGCTAGAAAGTTCATATAAATTATGAGAAAATTGTCATTTCATGGTATTTGCGGAAAACTAGCACTTACCATGAAAACTTGCGTCTCCTTAATTTATATTAAATATTTCATCTCCATAATATTTGGAAATTCTAAGAAATATATTTGATCACTCTCTACAATCGATTCATACGTTCTGCAAAGAAATAAAAACCCGACAACATTGCAAGATTGAGATCATATTTATTCGCCTAACATTAAATTTTATAGGGGTTTTTAAACAGGGGTGAAGATGAAAAAAGTGCGCTTTTCAAGACTGTCTATTCACTTTGAACATATATAAACATTTCCTAGCGTTTGTCAAATTCTTTCCAGGTTTAAAACTGGGATTTTTTTTGTCAACATTAAAAATGTAAATAAAAACATGACTTGAGTTTTGTTTACATAACAAAGAATTGCGAGCTCTGTATCTCGCTTATATCTGGACGGCTGACACTCAAATGGTTGACTATTAGAAATGCCTTTCATAAATATTGTTAATAAATTTTGATAAAAATTGTGACCATGCCAATTTAAGGTAGATCTTATTGTTAGTATGTTGTCAATTTTAACCAAGAATCCTGAAATTTCCGACTCTCTTTTCTGTTTGGTTGTTGTGTTTCATAATAATTGTGGAAGTTTATCATTATTTTTTGTTTTGTTTTGTAGAATCTAAAACTCCCTGCAAAAAGATGTCAAACACAGAGTTAAGTTATCTCAGAAGTCTTTTTAATAAAAGCAAAAACCATCGCAAGAAACGAGCGACACAAAATAAGCGAAAGAGAAAGGAATACAGATCTCTAACTGAGAAGGAAAGAAAAGTGTTCCACGACTCTGTCCTTGCATTAAAAGCAAAATCTGTATGTTATAACTTGTTTATTCCATTCATTTCTGAAATGTAACATATACTTTGTTAATTTTCAATCATATTTAACAGAACTGCATTTCAAGACATGCATATTATGTACAAAAAAGTATTAATAGATAAATGGTGATGGTACATATGATCATCGACGATATTTTGAGACCTGGCGATAAAAATCATAATAATATACTATCACAAACCAACGTAGACTCTTTATCACGAATTAATCACTTTTATGTATTTAAAGGGACTTGGACACGATTTGATCTCACAATTTTAAATCAGCTACTGAGTTAAAAGCAAGATACGGAGTTTGAAATTCTTTGTTTTGTAAAACCAAGCGCGAGCCTTGTTATTGTTTACATATGTGTTTTATTGGTACATGTGCAGGTATTGTCCTTTCTGATTTATATTATTTTTTTAAAAATAATAACTGCAAAGTCGTCATATTGCAGATATCAATTGAAAAATAATATATGTCAGAAAGGACAGTATAAGTTTCGATCAAATGTTGCTTTCTTGTTGTTGATATTATTATTATTTTTGAACACATTGAATCAGTTTACCTTGGTTCCCTATAGTAATTTGGTCAACGAAATGGTAATTCCATCCTTTGCATAATTTGTAAACAAATATAAGAATCGAGCTTTGTTTACATAACAATGAATTCCTACCTCTGTATCTCTCTTATAACCTGACTTCTAACATTCAAATTTTGGTCAATCATTCAAAATGTGCAAGTACGTGATTATAGCGAACATGCTTATAATGAATTGGCGCTTACAGCGGAGCGATTTTCATTACCGTTGACTTTACTTTATGTTGATATAACGAATTATGCTTTTAACGAAGCAAAATCGCCAGTCCCTGGCATTTCGTTATAAGCGTGTTTTACTGTAAAATTTGATCTAAAATCTAAGGTTCATTCTCTAAATACAAAATTAACGGGTTAAAGTTTTGCACAATCAAGTTTTAAAGCCCAATCCCTTTCAGACTAGCAATTATGAGACCATTGCCAACTACCACCAAGCTAATGCAGGACAATCGGCCCATGGGGGACCAAACTTTCCGGGGTGGCACAGAGTATTTCTTCTTATGTAAGTACTGTTATATTATATACATTTATTGCGTGATAGTGAGGGAGATATGAAGATTTATTTCCCTAGGAAAAATCCTATACTGTGGTTTCATCAATATTCGTTGAATACCAATTTTCGTGGATTTCGTTGTTTAGTTGATCCACGAAATTAAATGTTCATCGAAGTGCAATTTCTATTAACATTTTGTATTGATAAGGTCATTGGCCACGAATTTTCCTATCCTTGAAGCTGTGATTTTCACTTTATCCACAAAAATTGATACCCTTGAATATTAATGAAACCACAGTACCTGATGGGCAACACCCTAGGAAAATATCAATTTTTGGGAGACTAAATCTTCATTTCCCATATATTCATGCAATAAATTGTTAATTATATCTAATTAAAGACATACGTTTATTTAATACATGTCGAGTTTTTATTGTTTATCAACACTAAACGAGGAAAAACAACATAAATGTTTGATTTTCTAAATTATTATCTTTTCCTTTTTCTTATCAAATCATACATAGCTAAATTTGTTTTCTGACATAAGAAAACTTAACATTTTTAGATTCTCAAAATTTAATCATTTATTTACGTCGTAAGCTCATTTCGGCTTTTTCATACTAATGGAATGAAAAATCTGAAGACTTCTGAAAAGATGGACTCTGATATTTGTTCTCCCTGCCACGTGACTCTCCATACCAATCAGAAGACTAATCATAAACTGTCGATTAAGACAGGTAAAAGGTTTTAACAAAAAAAGTCTTCTGACAAAGTGAGCTTTATATTAGAGATTAGAAGCGATATTTGGGCTTTGGTCGAAAACGTGAAGAGGGCTCAGCAAGCCTTGCCCTCTGTCACGTTTTCGTACCTACACCCAAATAAAGCTTATATTTTAAGACAGTAACAATATATTTTATATATATAGACCAAATGCCTTTGAAATTTTGAAGATGATTCTCACAGCTCGACTTTTAATTTGGCGGTGCCATTAGGCAATTGTTTAGGTTATTCTTTCTGATCTCTTTATAACGTGTTATAAAATGCCGGTAGATGGAAGAGAATTCAAGACGAATGTGTATTATGGTATTCATGTTATTGTGTTTCATTTGATTTCTTAAACATTAGCAAAACGCCTCGCCTTGGCTTTGAATCTTCATCCTATCTTACATAGTTCAACATTCTTCACGTTTATTTTTATCTATTTTGGAATAACGTTGAAACATTCATGTTGATCTAAAATGAACTTTTAGATATGAAGAGGCCCTAATTGAGGCGAGTAATGGGAAGTTGAGTGCTCTCCCTTACATAGACTGGAGACTGGATTATCGCCTTTCATCCCCTGGTTCTTCGATACTTTGGACTCATGAGTATCTAGGGAATGGAGATGGGCGGGTTAGAAATGGTCCGTTTGAAAATTGGGTTATAAACCGCACAACACTTGTCCGGAACGTGGGCACGACGCAACGCGAACCAACCAACGAAGATTCAGTCGCCGAATTGTTCGCCATTACTTCTGCGCGTTCTTTTGCCGATCAGCTCGAAAATGTTCACAACATCGGTCATATTTATGTTGGTGGACTGATGAACAGTTTACGTTATGCCACCTACGACCCAGTGTTTTTCATGCACCATTGCTGGATAGATTACCTCTGGTGGCGTTATCAGTGTCCGAACGGGAGCTGTAGGGACGACAGGTTTGTGTACCCCGGTACAAACCGAGATGGAGATCATGCTCCGACCGAGCCAATGGATAAGCTGGTATATAAAGGGGAATTATTTACTAAGGACGGATATGACAGGCGCTGGTTGGATAACGTTGAATACGAAATCTCGCCAGCGGATTGCAACGAGAATTGCAACTCACGGTATGCGACAAACGGACTTGAATGCGTCTCATCTAGGTGCTTATCTGCCACTTCGGGTAATTTCTCACCATTCGAAAAGCGTAAAAAACGTAGCGCGAACCGACGGAACAGACATTTAAGAAAACGTAAGCGTGTAGTCTTATCTTATCCTGTTCAGAACATATTTAGGGTTGATTGCGAGAGTGATACTACTTTATGGGGATACATACCTGTCAAAGTGGTGTATGTAAGATGTACTGACGAAGAAGTGTACAACTCATTTACGGTAAAAAACGGAACGGTGCTGTCATCCACCACCTACGATTTTTACGACAATAGACCGGAAATCCAAAAAATTGACCGGCTTACGGTAACGGGACATCCAAGCCATTTCAAGAATTGCAAAGCAGATGAATCGGGGGCGTTTAAGATCAATGTTAATTCCTATGGGCTGAATTATCGCGGTAACTACGAAGAATATGCCATCGTGGACGACAGGATTCCTCTGTCCTCTGCAATGGCTTACATAGCCGTTAAACGTCCGACAAAACGAAGATCCAGCAAAGTTTACTTGACAGCGTTTGACGATTGTGGAAGATATTGTACCCCCGAGTGTTTGGTACCCGGATCAAAGCCCCCGCGATACGAACCATGTACAGGAGCAATGGGAATAGACGTGAAACGTCCAAAGGGGTATGCAAATACTTTTGATGATGCCGTTCTGATGTACTTCAACTTCCGCAAGCCTGGAAGTTTACCAACGTTTAATGAGAGAAATGTTCCAATTGTGTTTTATTGCAAAAGGAATGAAAAATGGATACCAGCGCCATAAGAGTGTTAAGTTTCACCGTGCTGTTGTTCTAGATGTTTATTAAAACCCATTTTTGTTTCTTAATTAAAAAAAATAACAATTCAGACAAATTCAACTTTTAGTGTCTTGAATGTTTCAGAGAACAAGGTACGTTTGTTCGAATCGAATAGTTCTTTAAGTAACAGTTATGTTAACCAATATTCAGATTCAGATTCAGAGCACATTTTTGGACATGAAAGCCAAATCAATGATATGGCAAATTATTTGAAAATGTCTATGAGTTTAAAACATGGCTGGGGATCGTTGGTCGTTCATCTTGAAATATTCATAGAAAAGTTTTTCATTTGAAAAATATTTTTACACTTTTATTTCATGTCACTCTTCAGAAAAAAAAAACAAAATGAAAATACAACGATTTTAGAAAAAGCTATGTGTACTTATTTTAGTGGCTTATATTTCATTGCGGGTTAACATGTACAAGTAACCTTGCGATTTTCACAATGGAACCAGAGGGCACTGCCATTTTTACTTGATATATATGCTTAAAGGCAAGGGATTCTTCCAATTCATCTAAAATAAGTACACATTGAGAGAAGAAGCCTGTATATTATATAGAAAAAATTATGACATATAATTTGAGACCACAAAAAAAACAAGAACTCATACAAAAAGGAAGAAAAGTATCTTCATAGAAAAATACATCAATTTAGCGCCTCCAGGCTAAAATATAAAATTACATTATAATCCTCAAAATTGAATGTTTTCATTCATCAATAAAAATTTAAACCTTAGAATTTTTTGCTTATAAAATATCAGGAATATGAAAATTATTCCAACATTCTTCTGCAATACGCCTTCTCAATATAAAAACGAGGTAATTCTTTGTGACAAAAAATGTGACAAAAATGTGACAAAAAATTTCCTTCAGGATATAAATATAAATTTAAAAAAAGTTATATAATCTAGACTAAATCTAATATGAAAAATGGTCTCAACTACATTGAATTTAACAATGTAATCAGTTTAACGATAACAATAAATAATACTGATTAATCTTGTCCTTTGACACAACGTCTTTGCTATGGGCACACTAACGTCTAATTTAAACTCGCAAGGCAGTTTTTAAAAATACCCAGAATGTAGTTTTAAAATATACCCATCAAGGAAAAACTTTAAATGACACAAGAGAATCCAAATCGGGTTCAATAGAATTCAGATGACATATAATTATTTTTCTCTAGAAATTCTATCAACAAATGAGCAAATATTTCACATGATAAATACATGCAATTACTCCTTTGTTTTAACCCTACTGAATTGAAGAAAATTAACAGCATAGCTCAACAGATGATAAAACATAAGTCAGGCAAGGGTCAAGAAGAAATTTAGGGGGACAAACATTGAGCATCTTCACAAGTACAGGTAAGTCTTTATCAGTAAATGACCTTCGTGTGACCTTGGATTTTCACGGTTCACTGCACTTTGCTCTCTAGCACCTCCTCCAGTTTGTTGATTTGGTTGAATGGGTTACAGGGGGGTACCGTGGTCACCATCTTGGACATCTGTGAGTCTCTCTTATGGTTCGAGTTATTGGGAGAGACTGGCATTGACCTAGTTTTAAAAAAAGGTCAAAAGGTCAAATTTTTTTTTTAAAATTTATTATATTACTTATTTCTTCATATTAACCTTTGAATGTGACCCTTTCTTTACAAAGGGAAATCACATATTATACTTCAAAAAAAATATCCAATTTTCCCAAAAAAATCTTTATTCGTAAGAAAAATAAACCTATCTTTAGAAAGATGCTAGGCTTACATGTAACAGGGAGGATTTACAAATATTTTTTCACAAAATTGTGAACTTAAATGTGATATAACTTAAATGGCGCTCTGCAAAATAAATCCAAACTGTAGTTGTTTATTTCAACTACGATGATTTTTTTAAGTTTGAAAATTATCATCACAAACGCAATATATGGGTGTAAAACTGACTGTAGAACTTTCAGGAAAACAATGAAAACGAAAGTAGAGTAAGAGTCTTAAGAAAAACAATGACAACGAAAGTAGAGTAAGAGGTGTTCGAATGACTTACTTGTGAACGGTAGAAGTGGTACTCTGAGCATTGACAATTTTGGTGGAGTGGGCGGGGGCATACACGCCCTGCCACAGGGTACAGCCTTGATAGCCAGGGATATTGGGCCGGCTGAAATGAAACCACAACAAAGGCATTATTATACATGTAGTTACACAAAACTGATTTTTGGTCTAATAGAAGATATGTAAAAAGATAATGTGAATGCAGCCTCCAGTAAATTGGCAAGAAAATTAGATTATCTAATGGGATTTCTCTCTTTTATGCATACTTTGCATACACTTTATCTTTGATAAATTTACTCTAAAAGAATCCCTTTCTTACTCACCCCCTCGCCCCCCCCCCCAAAAAAAAACAAAAACCAAAAAAAACCCCACAAAACAATCACATGGGAGATATAAATCACTATTTATGGTAAGGGTACAATGTTTCCATTCAATCTCCTAAGACTTTTCGCCCTGCCCTACATTTTTCTGATCGCAAAGTTTTTTTCCACAAGAGGTGAGAATTTGGCAATAAATAAAATTATAAACGAGTCTTGTCCGATCTGCTGAATTCCTTCATACACATATCGTCTTTTCAATAGAATGGGCGGACCTTGGTACAAATTTTGTACCAAGGTCTGCCCATTCTATTCATTTTTATTTACTGGAAGAGCATAGTCACAAGGAATTTCACTGCATGTTCTGGGTTTATAAAATCATCGATAAATGCGTCGATAAGAAATGTGCCAAGCTATCAACACTATACTCAGGATGTAACATATATATTCACCCCTGTTTTTTATCCAAAGCATTGTAAATTTTCAATACCGGTAATTCATGGTATAAAAGGAGGCTGCTTTCATATGTTAAGGAATTTCATCCTTTCAAAAACTATTCAAAATTAAATATCATATAATACACTATCCGGAACGTTATCCAATATTGCCATTGAGATATTCTAAATTACATTTTAATTGAGATACATGTGTCGGAAAATATACGTGTCAAAATCTAATTTCAGTTTTACAGTTTATACAAGCACGTTGTAGGTTGACGTTAACCCACAATGATAAATCAAAATCTTGAATGTGTTAGCTTCTGCCAATAACTGTTCTCAGAATGGGCTCGTTGCGAAACACCAATACTGCATGTAGTATACTTGTATTACTGTACGTTTTCAGTTTGCAGGACTGACTTCATTTTTGACAGCTTTAAATTGGATGAGAGGCAGGTAAATATGGCATGTCTGGTTTAGTGACCCTTGTAAGACTTACTGTCCTGTCTCGCTATATCTAGGAATGTTAACTCTCTTGATTGTATAGGGATAAAACGGTTCCTTCTGATTGTCTTTTTCGTCCAAGTTATCTGCCCCTATACAACCGCTGGAATGGAAAACAAACAGTTGTAATTTTAACTGTATAGTCCATCAGAAAAATGTAATAATTTATTCACTTCAAATTCAATGTTGGCGTTTCCGATTCTCACCTTGAGAAGAGTTTACAATGTTGTTTTTAAAATTAACTTCAATATATCCAACCATTATACAATTTCTAGATTAGAATACCTACCTATAGTTCGGTATATGTTGAGTTCTTGGGCAAGGGCTTGAGCTTCAAAAATTAGGAAAAAACAATATTTAGATATATCAAATATTCTTTAAAATTCTGACTGCATGTTATAGGAACCAATTGAAAATCACATGGCGACTCTGACTCACAAGTTGATTGGTCCGTCCTTGTAATAGCCACGCCTTTTTTGGAACCAGTCCCAGGATCTTCCGGTACCCTATGCGCAAAAAAGCAGGAAAATCTATTACAGTGATGCTTACATTGAAAACGACAGAAATGTTTTTCTTATTTTACAAATAAGGGTTGGGGTGCGGTGGTGAATTTATAGTTTACATTTTTATAAGATACGGTCTAGAAAAAATAATAGGAATCCAAAACCAAGAACAGTGATTGTTTGGAGGTGGGAGATCTACGCTTCTCTTGTTGATAAAAAATGATGAATTATTGGAATATTTCCTTTCTTTACAAATGGAGTTTGGGAGTTGAGCGGGTTTATATTTTTGTTTTCAGTGATTGGTCAGTATTTGGCAGGTTTATATTTTTGTTTTCATTGATTGGTCAGTATTTGGGCGGGGTTATATTTTTGTTTTCATTGATTGGTCAGTATTATATTTCGTTTTCATTGATTGGTCAGTATTTGTGATATACCTGCCACTCCTGGGCCGCGGGGTCGTATCTCTTGAGGGTGTAGGTCTGGGAGATCATGTCTGGCCTGTCCTCCAGGGTACTGACGGCCGCCCACTGTTTGGAGGGAAGCATGTTATCCCACGGTACCTCCTCGTAAGATCTGACATTGAAATGAAGTAATTAAAGATAATTTGAGTTATCACATTGACAAACAGAGGTACAACTGTGATTCAGACAGGGCTCCCGCATATTTGTGTGGGCTCTACTTGAAGCTAGACTGCACTTATATGGACGATGTAATAAATGAACGATTTATTGAAACATGAAATATATATGATTATATTGTAAAACTATAACTTTCTGCAATTATACAATTGAACTTAATCACATTGAAAAGTAATTTTCTATTTATTCATTCTCCATATTTCCGGTAATTCACGCCTCATTTTGATGTCTAAAACGTATTGGATCAATACGTTTACACGCATTAACAAATAGCCAAAAAAAATGCGGCTTTTTCATCGAAAAGACATTGATCTACAAGAGATTGAAAATAACATCGTCATCACTTTTCTGAGAGATAAATGAACATCAATTTATGGTAAAAAGTAATCATGGATAAATGTACCAAAGGCGTGGACATTTTACGTATCTTAGATTTTTTTTAAAATCGCAACGTGTCTGCATTGTCTAATTTTCCTCGCATTCGTGTACATTTTTACGCACGTCTGATGCCTTTCCCCCTATACTATATATAATTACTTGACACTTATGACAGCGAGATCGATATTTCTGATATTCTCTCTGCATTGTTACGACTCACTTTGATAAATTATGCATTTTGCAATATTTGTCTCAGTTACAATTTTTAAAATGCGTTTCCACACTGCACGATCTCTTACTTTTGGGTGGAGGATCCATACATAAACTTGAGGGCGAGGTGGTCCCGTCCATCTTTGCTTTGTTCAGAGGGAGGTTTGGGAACGAAGGCCGACTGCAATGGATGGTGAAATACAGTTATATAAACCGAGTAGTTTAATACTTAATACATAATGAAACGCAAGCTTACAATGTCATACTCTATATGTGTGTTATATTAAAAGTTTATAATCAAAGATTTCTAAACTTAACTATTACATGAATGTATGAGAGATGCAAAGTTCATGGTAAATTTTTCTCTTGTACATGTATATAATTTTTTGCGTTTTCTTATTTCTTTAGTTCAGTCACAATAAAATATCATTTATTTATCATAATCTTTATATTTATATCATATTATTATATTTTAGAAAATGAAGTTATAAATATACTAGTAAGTCATACTCGTTTAGTCGTTTATATTTGTAGAGTACGTTCGAATTCTTAATGCTTTATATAACTTTTTCTCAAAGTGTGTCATTAGCATCTTTATGGTTCAAACACATAAAACGTGCATTTCAATTTTCGCCTGCATTTTACCAACTTGCAAATATAAAACTGCATGTGTATAAGTAAAGTTCTTACGTTAACCCGAAATAAGAAGGTGAGTAACATGACTGATCTTTTTAAAAAGAATTTCATGTAAATAAATGGAGATGGCTTTAAAGATTCGTGTTATAAAAGAATGACTCGGTAGAATATTGAATCTGATCGATTCAAAGTTTAATAGGTTATAAGATGGGAATGAACTGTCCATGTTATGTCAGACTGGGGGAAAAATAATCAAAAGGTGAAGTGGGAATAAAAAATAAATGGTAGATGCTTTATATTCTGTTTCGTGCAGGAAGGGATTTTGATCATTGTGGGTAAGGGCGTGTCATTTGCGCGTGTGCCAAAATTGAATTCAACACCCAAATGCATCGTGATTTCCACGAGTTAGATCCTTCATAGCAAAACCTTATATTACGCGTTTTCTTTTTGTAATTAATTTGTACCTGCTTGTAACTTCCGTCCTGTGATAATAACAAAATTAACTTACATGAACACTGTGACATGAAACAAACATTATATGAGCAATTCATCGTGTAAATGGGTGAACATTTTTTATAGGACAAGGTATGCCAAATTTCTGTGATATGAATAAAATATGCAATGCAATTGCCACCTCATGATCAACGGCGTAAATGGCTGTCTTTACATGAATCCATGTAAAACTGTTTTTTAAAGTTTTGTATCAAGACATTTTCAAGTATATCTAAACTGAATTACAATGTATCCTTTACGTATTCATTCTCACCTTTGACCTCCATCGTGACGTCTCGGGGGCCTCTTTACGGGGGTCGTAATCACTGGTCCAACCTAAAATTAAAAAAACACCAAAACTCGGCATGTAATACAAAAATGAAGGTACACGTGGTATAAGTACTTTGAACAACAAAACAGACCATACATAAATAACAACGTATAACAACGTATAGCAACGTATTAATTCATTTTCCTTTTTTATACGTATGCATTCTTATCTACATGTATATATGCTTTTCATCTGAATTACATTAAATATGTAAATAAATGGACGGCATAATGATAATAATTTAAAAAAAAAAGCGACGTCTTGTTAGAAAATGATCAAAGAAATTTTTAACAGAACGAAATTTTGTTCTCCTATTTGACCATTTTCTAACAAGAGGTCGCTTTATATAAAAGAAGAAACAAACTAAAACAATATATGCAATCTGACATGTAATTTTTATTTCTGTATACAAGATCTTTGTACATAGTTTTTTTGGCAATCTTTTCTTTATTTAGTCGATATGATCCTAGACTTGGTATCTTATCGATTTAAACACATGATTACAGATATACATGTAATTATATTTGCACGAAGCCTGCATAATCCAAAAGAAAAAGATATATCCCCAAGAGAATGGCACAGGTAAAAATCATTTTAAAATAATCGATATTTTAAAATCCAAAATATACAGGTTTTTTCTCCCTCTGTGTAAGTCTGTTAGGCTATCAATGTCGGATATCGAGACATTTAAACGGCGTTTTGTAAGTAAAACACAAACCAGCCTTTGTTATTTTAAGACAGGTCGATTAGTCGCCAGCCGATCCAATGACCAAACATACTTCTATGTTTAATTAGCGCTAAAACTAATTAATGTAGGTTTGTAATGACTGTCAAAGTATTGTTAATTACAGAGTTTTTCGCACGCAAACAGTGCGAAACTAAGGCATGTCACATAATTACAAATAAGTTAATTTAAAATTAACATGAGTTCGAAAATTCAGCTGCAAGTGAAATATTGTTTTATAAACGGGAGGTACACTTTACATTATCAATATTTCAGAGGCTGTGGCCAAAAGTTATATTGTTTTGACGTTGCAAATGACTTCATGAATATAAATCGCTGCACGAAAAATTGATTGGGGAATTCATAAGGAAATGACAACTTAAATCTATTTTATTGCGTGTATGGATTGAAAATAATAATAATAAAAAAAAAAAACATGCAAGTAGTTTAAATTTATTGAGAAAATTCTGTAAATGCCTTTTTCATTGTTAATTTAAGATTGAGCATTTAGGTTTGTACAGTTGTTATAAATCATTTATTTAATCTATGTATGAAATAACCTAAGTATAAATATATATTCTAAATATCCCCTAAATTAATCGAGTGCGTTCCTTAATCATATTTTACATAAAATTACACGAATATGATACGATATACTCCATAAAATCCAATATCCGTGGATGCATTATTTGTATCTATGTACACATATTACACGTAAGTTTATGGCTTTATTTTTATTATGTAATTAACTTCAATTTCACTGTTTGTAGTCATATAAACTTGAACTTTATATAGTGCTATAATCTAGATAGCACAGCAGGATTAATAAATGACCCCATTCATTCTCCACATGAGCCGATTATATTTTCCATTTAAAATTCGAAATGGTGTAAAGTGTGCAAACTATACCCAAGGTAATTAAGACTTTCCTTGTTCTGTTTTCGTTGAATGGAACAAGAGACATGGGGATTTCTCCAGCGAAGTATTGAGTGTTATTAGTATTAGTAAAACCAAATGAATTCTTATTAGAAACGAGTCTATCGGGCAATCAAATTCTGATTAGCATCTCATTTATATTGCAGTGTAATTTAGAAGCGGAAAGTCATCGAGAGCTTTTGTGCTCAACGATGAATGCATTTAAAATTTAACAGACCCACAGCGGAAACCATCGTCAACTGATATAATGAGTAGATTTGTCAATATTCATGTCTGTATAATAACAGAGTAAAATTGGAATTTGTTTTTAAGATTACGCTTTAAGTTAGAACAGAGAGAGAGAGAGAGAGAGAGAGAGAGAGAGAGAGAGAGAGAGAGAGAGAGAGAGAGAGAGAGAGAGAGAGAGAGAGATTTTTAACCACTTTTATTCAATATGACAGACAGCTTAACAGATCGTAACCAAGTATTCCAATATTCTAATCCAGCATTATGCATTATGAGAGAGAGAGAGAGGAGAGAGAGAGAGAGAGAGAGAGAGAGAGAGAGAGAGAGAGAGAGAGAGAGAGAGAGAGAGAGAGAGAGACTCGGGGAGAGAGATTGATTCAATTTTCTTACTTTTAAAATTACAATATATTACACATGTTTCATGTTATGAATAAGCATTTGTCAGATATCTGTACCTCCTAGCTGAGACTTGATCCACTCATCAGAAGTTTTCCTACTGTTCCAGAAGGACGGTGCCCCCGGTTCATAAGTATTGGAGCGCCTGAGTTCAGGAGGGGCCTTCTCGGAATTCTTTCTGTCCGAGTGCTTGCTCTGGGGTGCAGGCGCACTGTGGAACATCGTTCAGCTGGGCCAGGGGCCTTATCTTCTTGTGTCCCGTCCCCCTGTCGACATCTCCCCCCTGCCGATACAAACCCAGACACGGGGTCAACGATGTTATCATAATCACGATAGGGTGCGTTAGCACGGAAGTCCCCCTCATCATTCCAGCGTTTGAACCCGAATGTCTTTCGCCGGGAATGCTTTGAAAGAGTCTACATCAGCCCTGCCGCTGAGGGTGGGGAAATTTCATCTGTCGGATCCGCCTATGGTTTTCAATTTGTTGCACTGTGTTTCCACCTGCATTTGTGTCCACTTGTAAATATGATTGGAACGGCGGACGGGTTTTAAAATTCGAGTCGGCTAAGACCTGGACCCTCAACTATTGCTGCAGCCATTTTCACTTTTTGTTATTCAATACAACAGAAGTTCTGAGCGATTATCACAAAATCTACAGGTTTAAAGTTCTTACACGTCCGACATATTGTAAACTACCATGTTACCCGTGGATACTCCGGAAACTTCCATATAAGGAAGAAATCGGAAGTAGCAGGTGCCCGTTTATAAGAAACTAAAGAATAACATAATATGTACAAATAAAACTGATGGTTGGAACGTTGATATTGATTATATTATTTTAAATTGTTGTTGCTAGAAGACTGGCGAGAAAAAATAAATAAATAAAAACATGATAAGTTTTGCGAAAAATATTCGGGTGAAATTTGAAAATGAATCATTATTAACAAAAACTACATGTATTTTTACATCAAGCAAGCTTTGGTTTCACCATTTTTTTATTTTCTATATCTTTTTCATAAACGAGAAGTATATATAATGTTATCATATAAATATATATATTTTGTCGACTTTACATCGTACGGGTTATTTTGAAACAAAATGGCAGCTAGAAAAAGGCACCAAAATCAAAACACAAATGCAAACACCGAATCAAGCAATACCACGCGCAAAAAAGCTGGTAAAAAGAAGGAAAGCAATGAAGACAATGGAATGTCGGGCGATCTTAAGTACAAAATATTTATTGCATTTCTAGGTAAGGATTATATCAATTTTCTTTTATTTTGTGTACACGTAATCCCTGAGAGCTTAGCAAAAACCACTTCCTGTGAATCACATGAATTTGCTCCACTGTTTTATTTTACTCATTGTTTCCGTATTGGTTTAATAAAATAAACAATGTCTGTTGTTGTATGAGTGCACATTGCTTAATTTTTTGTTGAAATAAATTTCTTTGAAACACAATTACTTTATTTCATACTTGAAACTTGACAAAGTACTCTTCACTCTTGTACCGGTTAGGACCAATCTCCCAAATGGGATATAATAGCCCGTTTGGGATATAATAGCCCAAATGGGATATAAATTTAAAGTGCAAAAAATATTTTTTTTATTTTCAAATTTTTGATATAAATCCACATTAATATGAATCAAATGCAACAACTTTTAGTTGAGAAGTTTCTCTATATGTCTGTAGTTTGTAAAATTGATCCCCAAGAAGTTTTGGATATACTGAGGGATCAATCTCCGTAATAGTACAGCTCCAGAAAAAATTGTTCACTAAAAGTTGTTGTATTTCATCTATGCTAATGCAGATTTATATCAAAACTTACAAAATCCTAAATTTTTATTTTTTGCACTTTAAATTTATATCCCATTTGGGCTATTATATCCCAAATGGGCTATTATATCCCATTTGGGAGATTGGTCCCAACCTGTTGAATTTTGGTTAGTTGCTGCTCTAATCCTATAAGATTTGTTTAATTTTATGAATAATTTATATCTTTTTATATTGCAGCTTTAGCAGTTGGATATGTGCACAGGTTTGTTTTGTTTATCAACATATTGAATTTTATTACTTTGCATAAATTGAGGTACACTTCATAATTTATACCCAAGGAATCTGTCTCCATGTCAAATTGCACTTTGTTCACTCATGTATCAATTGATATTATTTTCATGTTTTTGAAGAAACCATGTGTATGGGATGTTTGAGCGAGACAAGCACTTCTCCCACTTGTCTGGTTTGGAGAGAGAACTGTCTTTCAGAACAGAAATGGTATGAGCTGCAATATGTTTGCATCACAGAATCACATGTACAAAAATACAACTCCATGTGTTGTATTTCTACATTGTCAAAGAGTGTTGTTTTCTTTTTCTTCATCCATATATAAACAAAGTGTGACTAACTACTTTGACACTGAGTCAGTTGCATACAGTTACACAATTTTGTCAATTAACAAATATTTTTCATCAACAAATTTATATTTGAAGAAATGTTTTATTTTATTAAGTGTATGTACTTGTAAATATTTACTTCAAAAGTACATGTGTATTCTGTTATATCTATGATAAAAATCTACAACCCTTAGTGGCATTGCAACATATACAACCAGGGTTTGGAAAATTCTCATGTTCTGTGTCACCTTTACAGAGTTTGTAATTAAAGTTCTTTCAATTTCATTGTAGGGCCTTTATTTCTCATACTTTAAAACCATCATAGAGGCTCCAACATTCCTGAATGGGATGAACCAGATAATGTATGACAATATCACCGAATATCCCGACACCATCAATGTTCTCAAGCGATTCAACCTTTACCCCGAGGTACGTCATCAGTCGCTTGCTGTCAAGTGCTGTAAAGCATCTTAAATTCGAGTGCAAGAAATTTTTGTGAGGTTCGTGTAAGCCTTGTCATCGCGAATATTTCTTGCTGCAAACAAGGTGAGCCTCGTCATCGCGAATATTTCTGGTGAGCCTCGTCATCGCGAATATTTTTTGCTGCACACCAGTCTTCATATATTCTCCAGATAATCTACCTCTTGATTGGGATAATTAGCGGCGTAAACCAGCTTTTCTCCGGTAAATTGCGAAATAAAGTCAGCGTAAATAAAAGTTGGTTTACATTATTTGAAAAAAATTAAAAGCTACATTCTGGTGATAATCAATCAAATGTATAAGGGATAATTATTTTAAACGGAGCCTTTTCTTTGGAACATTTACTTTTATATGAATATTATGTTTGGCAATGCATTATAATTCACAAGCACACTTTGTTTTTGATTTGTATTTTAGGTTGCTTTGGGTATTGCCTATCGTGTGTATGATTCTGTCATGGCTGCCATGAAGAAAGATACCAAGATATGCTGGACAGTCAACAGAGGGGAGGGACTGTCCCCTGTCCAGAGCTGTGAGGGTAAGGGAAGAGTAGGAGGTGGAGAAAATAATGCAATTTAAATGAAATACTGTAAATTCCTAATTAATCGCAAGGAATTAATATCCGCGTAAAATCATGAGAAGCCTGTCTTGCGAATTTTAAAATCTCGCTTTTATTTACAGACATATGTAAACTCTATGAAACTATGATAAAAATTTCGGTATTCGCGATTTTATGTTCTCATGATTTGGTTGAAAACCATTGAATCATAGAATTAAGTACTCGCATAAAAGAAGGAATCTACAGTAGGCTTAGGGGTTGAGTATCAAAGAGTGTGCTTTATATTTTTAGTAAAATTATGTTTTTTATATTGATTGCTGTGATTTTAGTTACATGTAGATCTTTATTTGATGGGAATGATTTAAAAAATAAAAAATGTATATTATGAAAAAGAAGATTATAAGAAAGGAAACCAGAAATATACAATCACTACATGGAGAGGGAAAACCTTAAATATTATTATGCAATAGACTGATAACACCTGTGTTTTATATACAATGAAGTTTGAAGTGCAGTAGGTAACACAGTAGGACCTTTTTTTGTAGGTCTAGGAGAGCCTTCCTATTTTTATGTAGAGGCCGTTTTCTTTCTAAATGGCTTAATGATGAGCGTGTTCTTTCTGTTTGGTGTGTATTTGAGGTAGGTGGTTTCAAAGTAAAAAAAATGTAAACGATAGACACATGTGACAATGAAGTGTATGTTTCTTTAATAAGAATTTTTTTATACTGTAAACATGTATTGGGATTATTGGGATACTTGTAAACTGGAAACATTTGGCAAATTCAATAATACCAGGCACGTAGATTTTTGAGCAGTTTATATGCTTTGTTTTCCAGTGGTAATGTGAATGGTGGACTATTAGCTGTGGCTTCTTTCTTCTACAATCATGGGGAGGTAACTCTTACTTAGTTCAGATCACATGCATGAATTCTTAAATTTCATTTTGAACTTACAGGTAGTACCTAGACATGTGTGGGGATGTTTCATTTAAAACTATGTTGAATATTTTGACACACATGGTGGGCTAGCTAACTCTTGTCTGAATATTGCAGTAGTTGATGCTTTTTATTTCAAAGTAATGTTAATTTTTATTGTCAGAAGACTGTGGCAAAAGTTGGTTACCCAGAATCAATTAATCACTTGTAAATTGGGAATTCGCCCCCGTTTTATTTTCGTCCATGTTGCCCTTGTTGCCAGCGGGTGAATTTAAGATTGGGTGAATTCCAATGTCTCATATTATCTTTCTTTAAACACAACTCTGTCTGGGGGAATTTAAGACGGGGCAAACCTGTTAGCAAGTGTGGAAGGGCAAAAATTACATGGGGTGAAAATAACCCTGTATACAGTATTACGTGTGTAGAAATTTTATTATGTTATAGTGTACCAGGGTACAATGGACTCCTCCCCTCAGAGAGAGCTTCGCCTACCCATTCCTCATCATTGAAATGTTCCTGGTCACCCATACCCTCAGGTAAATCTCACATTCATTCATTTGGGCCAATATGATAATGTATTTGAAATAATTCGCTCATTATCAGGAACTGTAAAGCATCTGCCATGTTGAAATAAAAGTTTACCCCAAAGATTATGAAATTTAATCCACAAACAAGTATAACCCTCTCTGAAAATATGCACCCAAGAAACTCCTGTTAGAGTACTAATCAATATTTACGTTATTTACAGAGTAAAAAATCCTTCCTACATCCACAGTATTGGGATAGCCATGGCCGTCATCAGTTTTATGCTTCCATGGCAGGTGTGTATTATTTTTGTACATGATTTTATGTACATCTCATTATGTACATCATTAATACGTATTTTTCTATACACAACATTGCCCTGTAGCTACATTCTGTTGTATGTCGACTGTCTTTAATAGTTTGCCCAGTTTGCCTTGATGACCCAGGCCGTAGCCGTGTTCTGTACCTATGTCCTTGGGTATATCGGATCTCATAAGGTCAAGGTCATTCTTTCAGGATTGTTGGTGAGTAATATCAGTTCTCTTTCAGCATGAATCAGCCAGTTTCAAGTTTATGAATGTAATGAATTTTGATGTTGTTTCAATGGAATAATCAGGTAGATTATTTATTTAACTTTAAATTCATTTTACTTTTAATATATGGCTTTATTTACTGATTTGATAAAGAGCTTACAGCAATGATTTATTTTTTACAAAGGAACGCCAAAGACTTAACCAACTGCTGTACATTAGAACATGACTGTACCTATGTGTAGTGATAGCAGTACATGTATAAAACGTGTCCTGTATGTTTTTGTTTTTGATTTTTGACTTGATTGTAGAAGGGTCTGGGAGTGAGATATGCCCTTCCTTCCTTGCTGTGTTCGTGTTTAGTACTGTATAAATAAGTATGTCTTGTCTTTGTAAATGGGACTTGGAGTGAGCTATGTCCACATGACCTTGCTGTGTTTATGTTTTACTGTATATATGAGTATGTCTTGTCTTTGTAGATGGGACTTGGAGTGAGCTATGTCCACATGACCTTGCTGTGTTTATGTTTTACTGTATATATGAGTATGTCTTGTCTTTGTAGATGGGACTTGGAGTGAGCTATGTCCACATGACCTTGCTGTGTTTATGTTTTACTGTATATATGAGTATGTTTTGTCTTTGTAGATGGGACTTGGAGTAAGCTATGTCCACATGACCTTGCTGTGTTTATGTTTTACTGTATATATGAGTATGTCTTGTCTTTGTAGATGGGACTTGGAGTGAGCTATGTCCTCCTGTTCGGGAATGAGATGCTGTTGACCTCTTTCTTCTTGTCCTCACTCGTCACCATATTTGTAAGCATTGTCCAAAACTGATTTAATGCATGTACATGTATATCTTTCCAGCAACACATAATGATTTGCAATCATTAAAAAGATCCAAAAATATTGAAACAAATTGGTAGTCAAATGTGAAGCGAAAGTTTTAAACCAGATTCTTGTTTTGTGAAGACTAATACTGTGGTTTCATCAATATTCGCTGAATACCAATTTTCGTGGATTTCGTTGTTAAGTTTATCCATGAAATTAAATGTTCATTGAAATGCAATTTCTACTTTCAATTTGTATTGATGGGGTCATTGGCCACGAATTTACGTATCCTCGAAACTGTGATTTTTACTTTATCCACGAAAATTGATACCCTTGAATATTAATGAAATCACAGTACTGTTTCTCATTCCTCTACAGAAGGCTGTGACTATATCAGAGTCTATTAAGTATGTTTATGTTTCAGTTTATTTATCACCTACATGTTTGCTGTGTATGTTTTCAGATTATTGTATCAATGGAACCATTGCTCAACAAACTCAACTACAAAATCATCATTTGGGTAAGTACGTCAGCCAATTAAATGCATTTTACTCACCGCTGTGATGCCATTTTGGATACAATTATGAAATCTTGATGCTGGTATGTTTTTGTGATTCTTCACCCAGGCTGTGCAGGGAGTTTTGCTGATAGTGGGAACAGTGGGAATGAAGATCCTGATAGCTAAACTCATCAACGTGGCTGATGATGTAAGGACAGATAACTCTATCTCAACTCACACAGTGGGCTGGATGCAGTTTCTTTTACGATGATTTCTTTGAACTTGTAACTTCAACTGTTTCTTTGAACATGAATTTATTTTTTTTTTAAAAAGAAAACAAAAAATCAAAAATAAACATTTCTTATTTCTTTCAAGAAATACATAATACATGTATAATGCAAATCACACTACAAAAACACACCCCCACACAGATGCAGGAATGCACTCTCCAATAAGAGATTTCAAATTAATTTTGTTTGTTGTTTATTCCAGGAACACATAGGGGACATCTTCAGAAGCAAGTTCTCGGACTTCAACAACTTCCACACCATGCTGTATACATGTGCTCCAGAGTTTGACTTCCTGGCTGCTGAGGTACAGTAATGAATGTGTCACTGTGATTTAGTCTGTAATGGGGTTTATAGAGCAGCCCAGAATACTGTGAAATCATCATTGCTTGTTGGGGTAACCCTTGCCCACAAAATTACATCCCCATGAATGTATACACAACCATTTGTTTTAATATTTATTAAAATTATCCCGAACTTCCTACCAACGAAATTACATCCCCACATACCTGGAAAAATTTCACTACCCACAAAAATTGACCCCAGATGAATAAAAATGATTCCACAGTACCGGTAGTCTACATACAAAAGTATCAGACAGTGGTGTATTATTGTGTACAGCAGTAGATACTAGGATTTAAATGGGTTTTGTTTTGAAATAACAATAAAAAGAGAGTTTAATTTGCTCCTGAATTTGACTTATTGGTTGCTGAGGTAGGGTAAGGAACTTACATGTATCACTGTGATGCATTCTTAGAAAGGGAGTCTGTGTAAAAAAGAAAACCCACAGGCAGTGGTGTCATGTTATAAATAATGAGGTTTAAAAAAAGTCTTCCTCTATTATCTAAGAAAACCAAAGAGTTTCACTTCTTTTGTGGATTGGAAATTTATGAATATTCATGAAACCGAGGAAATTTCCTGGGGTTTGCCCATGGCCAGTAAGGAGATGCTAGATTTGCCATGGATGTCTGAAAATGAAAGATATTTAAGTACAATAATACAATCTTGTTCTCCGATAGACATACTGGAAGCTGCTGAAGACCGTACTGTTACCCACTGTCGGTGTCATCATCATTGTGTTCAGTGTCAAGGTAATGGGACACTTCATTTTATCATTGTTTGATAGTAAATAAATGATACAGTAATGCAATGAAATATTGATATTAACATTAAAAAGTTTTAAGTTTTACGTTTATTTTTTATTTTGAAAGTTTTTTATTACTTAACTTTAGTTTAAATTCGAAAATAGCATATTTTGCTGGAGAGAGAGAGAGAGAGAGAGAGAGGAGAGGAAGAGAGAGAGAGAGAATTAAATTTGTTATCTAAGTAAATTATTTTATTTGTGCTGTAGGTTTTAAAGTTAGAATACAATTTATGGAAGAAGACATCCCCTGTGGAGGATGAAGGAGAGATTGTGCTGGAGGGAGAACATCGCAGTAAACCCCACGCTGATGTGAGTGTGCAGCAATATCATCTTAACATGATGCTTCCTCTGAATAAGAATAATTTGAAGTATATGATAGCGCATTTATGCTAATATAAAAAACTGGGTTAAGACAGTTTACACTTTCTTATCCTCAAAGTGATTTTTGATTTAATGACTAGAAAAATAGAATTATAGCTGATACTGAAAAGTTACGGTAGTCAAAAGTTTGTTATTTAAAAGGCAAAATCAAATGTCATTGAAAATTTGTGTTGGTTTATTTTTCAGTATGTGTACCACATGTTCCAATTGGCGGCGTTCACCCTGATGGCGGTGATTATCATGCGGCTGAAGCTATTCTGGACGCCACATCTCTGTCTGATGACCTCACTACTGGCCTCCAGAAAGGTATACTGTAGATTTACTTCTGGATAATTTGGACCATTTTATATCACAATAAATCACTGATTAATGTATCATATACAAGAGATGCTGTAGGATGTATTTTGCTAAGATATATTTGCATTTGGCTAAATTTTTTGTTTTAATTAGATTTGGTTGAGAGAGAGAGAGAGAGAGAGAGAGAGAGAGAGAGAGAGAGAGAGAGAGAGAGAGAGAGAGAGAACTGAATCTAAAAGGGTAGAGAATAACTTATTAAATGCATGTTTGCTCTATTCATAATAAAAGAGAGAAATTCCTTGATATTGATAGATGGAAATCTGGAAATCTATAAATTTAATGTACATGTACCAATGAATGTATTTGTATTGAACAGCTGTTTGGTTGGATTGGAGGAAAAGAGAAGCAATATGCAGTCATCGCTGTCCTGTTGGCGTGTATGACTGTGGAGGGAATCCAGAACATCTGGCATCAGTGGAGCATCATGGGAGAATACAGCAACTATCCCCTGGAGGAGCTGGTCGAGTGGGTCAAGGTCCAGACCCCAAAAAGTAGGTCATGGTCATGCTGATGAAAAAGTAGGTCATGGTCATGCTGATGAATAAGTAGGTCATGATCATGCTGATGAAAATTTTTTATTGATTAAAAAAAGGTTACACAAAATGTGTAAATGTCCAAACAGCTAGATATAGGTCAAGCAGAAAAGAAAACGCCTTACTAAATTAGGTTTAATTTCAAGGTGAAAAAATGGCAAAGTCATAACAAATAAGTCTCAAAGTCTAGAAATTTAAAAATTGTGACTTGCTAAAGTATAAGATGAGATATTCGTGAACAAGAAATGGACAAGTGTGAACTAGCAATATTATTGACCAAGAATAGCTTTTGGGATAGCTTTATTTGATATTGTGTTGCTTTGTAGATGCTGTGTTTGCTGGTCCTATGCCAACAATGGCCACCATTAAGTTGTGCACTGGGAGACCCATAGTGAATCACCCCCACTACGAGGATGCAGGGCTCAGGTAAGCTGTATTTCAAACAACTGTACTGTCTTCTTTTTTCCTTTCCCCCTCTCCCTCATTCCTTCTCTCTAAACATTAATCAACAGGTCAACTTCTTCTGCTGCTAGGAAAGTAGGAAATAACTAAAAAGCAATTTATCTGCCTTAATTTATTAACATATTACCCCACCCATTTACCAAGAGAAATAAAAAATGACATTTGAAATAATAAAATTTATGTTATTATTAACCTGAATGTAATGTAAAAGATGACATCCCAAATTATGATGTTATC
Source organism: Magallana hongkongensis (assembly GCA_015776775.1). Classification (NCBI taxonomy): domain Eukaryota; kingdom Metazoa; phylum Mollusca; class Bivalvia; order Ostreida; family Ostreidae; genus Magallana; species Magallana hongkongensis. The sequence continues at coordinate 186,513 of CM027475.1, read as the reverse complement.
ATTAACTTTAAGATAAAATTTATTGAAATAATGGTCTATAATTAACACGGCATTGTTTTGGGAAATACTTGGGTACTAACAAAAGACAACAAATTTTAAACCAATGATTTGTTTTGACTCTCTTTCAGAGCAAGGACGATGAAGGTGTACTCCATGTTCAGTAAGAAGCCTCTCTCTGAAGGTCAAACAGAACATGATAGATCTGAAGGTGGACTTTGTAATCCTGGAGAACTCTTGGTGTGTCCGCCGCCAAAAGTGAGTACAAGTCGGAATAAAACCTGTTTCATTCAATCTATCTAATGTTAACTGAATGGTCTGGAAAAGGTGACCTAATGGCAGAACTATGACATTCAGTCACCTTTAAAATTACCTTTATGTTGCCTTCAATAATACCTGTATGTCACCTTCAATATTACCTTTGTCACATTTTAGTTGTCATTGACATGTCATGAATCAGGGGTATGGTAAAAAAAAACCAATTAATCTATAATAATTTCATTACTCTCAATATTTTGAAATAATTTTTTTTTAATTGTAAAAAAAAAATGGAAAAAAATTTTGTGATAAGATAAATATTGTTATGAAGTACAGGATTTTAAAAATAAATTTTAAAAAATTGTTATTTAGAGAGGGATGTGGAATGGCAGAAATATGGGACATCGAGGACAAGAAGAATCGACACGAATCTGTCCAGGCATGTACGAAACTCAGGGAAAGACCGGAACCCTACTTCAGCCGAGTGTTCCGAAACGACATATACGACGTCTTAAAGGTCTCCAAGTGGTAAAAACAGGGAAGGAGGAGAACAGTTTTTATTACAATTAAAAAAAATGTGATACTTTCTAAACTAGTCCCTTAACATATTATACACATTATTTTAATGGAGATGAAGTGATTTAATTTATTTTATCTAAGATCCAGTAATGTTGTTATATTAATTTAACAAGTCTTAGAGCCATAAGAAGTTAACATTAACTTAATTGATTTGTTATTTTAAAAAATTTAAAGTATTAATTTTATTTGATTTGGTTTCTGCTTTGGAACAGTGATATTGTTCTTTATTTATCTTTTTTTATACAGAGAAGTATGAAGGAAAAATATGGGATGTTGAAACCTATATGAATATAACATTTTTATTGCTAAAGATAAAAACCCTTTCGAAGTTCCTTAAAATATTTAGAATGTCCTTGTTTTATAAGTGATATATCAGTTAGAAGAAATACATGTGCATTCAATGAGAATAATGGCATTCTTTATTTCTTTTATAAACTAATAGGGAAATGTTATTATATGTACCTATCTTTAATACATGTATATACAAATAAGGATAAGCATAATCATAATCCATAGTATAGCTTGCCAAAATTAACATGACAATTTTTTCCGTTATTATTTTGAATCCCTGGCCTTTCTCAGGCAATTATGCAATCTCAGACTCAAACCACTAGATATGATTTTCTTTTTTTGCTTTATTTTAGTTTGTTTGTTTGTTATGGCAGTTTGTGTTTTTTTGGGTTTACTGCTTTATGTGGAGGGGAGTTAGTGTGATTTCGCTTGCTGAATGTGTTGTTCATGTGAATTATGCCTCTGAATGATTTTGAGTGCTCATTATATATACCGGTAGTGTTATAAGGGATAGAATGGGGCCTACTGTTGAATCTTCATTTTTTATTCTGGATCAGATTCCAGAGCCATGGAGCAGTATTTGTCAAAGACTTACGAAGTCAGCATTATCATCATTTTAGTATGTATACCATAATTAGGGAAAGGCGGGAAATTAGTCATGGACAAACATGATCTAATACATTTTTTAAAACTTCTTGAATTAAAGCTGAACACCACTCGTAAATGGGCACCGTCACACATGTACCTGGTATATAAACTCTTCGATTTCGTTACACCTGATTGCACACCTGAAACTTTTGGCCGACGTGTAGTAATACTTTTGTAGTCGTTGGATTCTATGCATGTAATTCATATTTTTTGTGCACATTCTGTTTTTAGAATTATATTTTGACCAGTTTATTTGATATGCAAGTATTCTTCTGGCTTGAAAAAAGTGTGGAAAACTTGATAATTTCATTGCAACCGAGTAACACGGTAACACGCAGGTGAGACCTTTACAGCAAAATACTTAAAACTGTTAAGAGGTCTGCTGCTTAGATAGGGGTTGAAGGGATAACGGTGGTAAAAGAGAAATATGGCAGACAGTGCCTATTTATGAGCTGTGTTCAACTTCAATTTTGTTTTTCAGTCAAGAGCTTCAAAATCTTATGGCTTAAATGCATAACTCTTTTGTATTCCAAGTGCTGGTGTACATTTATGTCATTAGTTTCCCCCTCTCAGAAAACATTCCATTTGAGTGAAGACTGTTTATGACTGGCTCCAAACAAACTTAAATCATTCTAATTAAAAGCATTTGATTGGATGATATCTACATTACTGGCATTGTGTGTAACGGTGTAGCATTGTTGGTTCGGGGTTTATGAGACTGTTTATGATCTCTACAGATTTAAATGATTCTTAAATATTTGATTGGATGCCATCTACATTACTGGCATTGTGTGTGTTATGGTGTGGCATTATTGGTTTGGGATTTATGAGATTTTTGTTCTTCATTACTATTAATTAAATATTCATTGTCATCCTAATACAATCATTAGATACATGTATCTTTGTTGAAATGTGCATGGTTTTAATTGTTGTAAATGATATTAAGTCAATATACCTGCCAAATTAATATGTATTGTTGAATTTTTTTCATTATTTGTTTCGATTGAATTGTTTCTTGCCAAAATTTAGTGATGTCAATTATTTTGGAAAAAACTGGTAAAGACACCTTTATACCTTTAAATTATAGATATGGTCCAATCAGGATTAATTTATTTCTTTGAAATTATGTTTACAAATATAAATTGTATTTCAGTAGGCAATTTAGAAATCTATTTGATGAAATCTACAAATGACCTTATATGAGTGTTTGCATAATCAATAAGAGCAACTTTACATGTACAGTGAACTTCTGACATCATACCCAATTTAAGGGTTATTGGACTGTGTCTCAAAATATCATTCTTACCTGTCATGTATCTCAATATTTATAAAAATAAACACTGTCATATTATCCATCTATATGAATTGAATTTGTTTTACTCTTTTTGAAAAGTGTTCAGTGCTTGTGTCAGATGATACATGTATTGCAATTCAGACATCAACAATGACATACTGCATATAGGTAAATACTTGCCCCCTGTTTTATTTTCGCTCCTACGCCCTCGTTGTTAGTGGGCAAATTTAAGCCTGGGCGAATTCCAATGTCTCAAATTATTTTTCTTTCAACACAACTTAAGTCTTAATTTTGGCGAATTTAAGACGGTGAGAAATGGTTCATAAATGATGAAGGGCGATAATAACCCTGTGTTCAGTATATTTATATGTTCGGTACCTATTTTCAATGAACAGCAATCTAGAGGCTTCTTTGGACGTCAACTAGAGCATATTGTTTAAACAAGAGGCCCAATGGGCCACATCACTCACCCTAAACAACAGTTCCTTGTTTCATTCTGTAATGAAACTCTTGAAAAATATTGTAATATTATATTTCAAGATTTGGCAATACATTAAAGGGATATGGTCATAATAATGGTAATTCTTTCCCTGTTATTAAATGTTTATAATGCCAGAATTTGTGAGACTATTATGCAAGCATCCTAAAACAGTGTAGATTCTAAATTGATAAACTGTGCCACTAGGAGCTGTCCCCCAAACAAGTTCAAAGGTTAAAATAGAAACATTTATCTAAATAATATATAAACAAGAACCTACATTTTTGAACATCATAATTTAGAAATAAGATGCATCAACTGACCAATATTACTGGTCCTATGCCTCACCGTATTTACATGCAAGAATATTATATACATACGGGTTCTACATGTATTATACCACATTGTCCAGATATTTTTTATAACGATTCCATTAAGGTGATTGTATCATGCCTATTGTTGCTCAGGAGAGCGACGTGGCCCATGCGCCTCTTGTTTAAATATACAATAACTGTAAAATGAACTATGAATAATTATATAAAGTGAAAGAAGGTCACTGTGACCTTGATAACTTATGCAAGAAATACAAGCTGTTGAACTTACGACGACTTTTGTTTTGTAAAATATTTCATATAGAGGACCACATTTATTTGTCTAAGCAGTGTTTATCAATTCAGGGTTAACGCATGAATTATAAATACAATTCATTCAAAACAAAAGTAAGTTTTCTGTCATATTGATAGCTTTATCTCTTGAATTGAATTATTTTGTAAAGAAAATAATTTTTTTTATTTCGTAAAGAAAATGTTGCTAGGTCGAAAGTTTGTACATGTATGTAAAGCGAACACCTTTGCACTGAGTGGTGGCCAAAATTTCAGTATAAAAATGAAATTAACTTTTAGTTTGCCAACGTTTTACTTCCTGAATATACCTGTTTATTGGTTGATTAAAACATCATATCTGTCTTGTCATCTCTGTTTTGAAAACTAAATATACTGGGAAGCAGGTGCTACGAGTATGATTATTATTTGTTTGCATTGTCAAACAGCTCGTTAGAATATATCACTTTTTTCTAAAAAAAAAAAAAAATACGTGAACGTAAATAATGTTGACAATCTAGGACAGAATTACGTTAACTCTGTTTTAGATTCCACGAAAGTATTTTAATATATCTGCATCACTGACGCTAATCTTAAAGAAAAAACCCATCTCTTTTATGAAAACAACAAAAAGACTAACCTTACAGGCACGTAGCATCGTTTTTGAAAGTGTGGTGGGGGGGGGGGGGGGGGGCAGACCCATCCAACAAATCTTGACAAGCAAAAAAAAAAAGAAAAAAAAAAGGGACTACTTATTTCCATATTTTCATATCAATTTTTTACTAACTTCAAAAAAGTCAGGGGGCCAACTCCATTATATTTCCTTTTTTTATATGCTACGTGCCTGCCTTAATGGAATTTTTCCGGGGCGTTCAGCGAAATGAGCAAGAGAGTTTCTTTAAAGCAAGTGCAATGTATTTTATTATCATACTGTCATGTTAAAAACTGGAATCTGATTGGTTTAGACGACACCCCTCAGAAATCTTGTCAACATCCGCTTTGCCTCGGTTGACAATCTAGAGGTTTTCTCGGGGTGTCAAATTTCAACTGTTACCCTCCTACGGAAATAAGTCTTCTTTAGTCTTTTAAACAATCAACCGTACTGTTTATTGTGCGTAAAAGATCATATTGTACAAGATTTATTTAGGGAATAAAACTCTCCGTTGAGAATGCACAACTTTTCTAGAATAGAACTGTACATAGTTGTGTCACTGAAGTTGTAATCAAAATCGAAAATATCCCTTCGGTTCTCTATGGAAGCATTGTGCTGATTCTCGGTTTCATGTACGCATCCCATTTGATTCTCCTCTGGTCACATGATACCTGTCGGGTATATAAGCTGAGAAAATTGGGTGATCAGAGGATCTGTACTTAGCGGCCGAAGCATCAACACGTTGAAACCAGAACAGAAACAAGGGTTGGTAAGTTTAACCTGTATATAATCTTACGGGCCTTAAAAGGCCTTCGAGTGGGTAGGTGTATGTTTAAATAAATTAATATACAGACTAGCTTGTTGACTGTGGTTTGTGCGCTGGTCTCCGAGCAGGTAATACGTTATCACCATTAAGAGCGTGCGCCATAGAGAACCGGGGGGGGGGGTGTTTAAACTATAATTGTATATTTTTGAAATTAAAAATCGGTGATTGAATTTTTTTTGTGCATGGTCTTCGACTTCAGACCTTTGTTAAATTTAGATGCACTTTTTGTTTGTATTGTGAAATATTGATTTTCGGACTTAATAAATTTGGAATTAAAAAGAACTGTATTTATTATTCAACATCAAAGCTGAATACATTACACTATTGTTGCAAACATTCCTTTCCATATTAGTTGACATAGCCGTACCAGTCAAGTTGCAAGTTCAGATTCTGTTTTACATCTTGGTGCTCAATTAACATGAATCAACTTGAAGTGGTGAGGTAAAACGGAAAGCAAAGAGTTCGTGACATTGCTGATTGCCAAAGACAAGCTGTTTCTTTTGTAAAGAAATAAAAACAAGACGAGAAAAAGATGAATATCGCAAAAGAATACATAGTTTAATGCATAAACATGTACGTAACGAAAGACCGACATAGTTAATTGTTAATAGATATGATGGTTATACATGTATACATCAACATTTATTGCAACATCATGGAAGAAATTTCACATATGAAAATAAAAAATCAAATAAATAGACTATACTATACATACACTATATATATTCACACACAAAATCTACAGTAGAAATCTACACAATCTTATATTTGAATTATTAATTGAAAACTCATTTCCTAAATTTAATCGATGCCAACCAAGGAAAAGAGTATAATCAGTTTTTTATATGGTATTTCAACGCATTTTGATCTATAACAGGAAATGTAAATTCGCTTTTTAATTTAAGCACTGCAGTATGCATACCCAATTCTACTAATGAATGAATTAGCAATCTTCTAATGACTGGTTTGGTCGATCTGTTTTCTTTCCATTTGGAGGTTTGATGATGTGAGATCGTCATTGCATAAATAATGGCATTTTTTAAAAGAGTTCAATGTTAAAAAATGTCACATCACATGTAAAGTCATGTCCAATGTCACACTTATTTTATAAAGCTCCAAATGTATTATTTTTCTCAGACGAATATTCAATGTTTGATTCACTGGTATAAAAAAACAGTACATTTTACAAGTGGTCAATATTATATCCTTTCACTTAAAGCAATATGAGCTGCATTTTTTATGTTGAATTTATTTTTACTAAAATGTTCTTTTCTACTAAAATGACAAAAAAAATCATGGTTTTTAATTTCTGTTAGCCATAATTTTGTGGAAAAGGCCGTTAAGAAGCCTTATTTGGAGCAAATTTAAATTAATGTCGTCCTGTACAAAATTTGATTTGCTATATATTCCTTAGAAGAGAAATATTTCCTTTGACAAAAATTAATGATTTTTTCAAATTTTATTTGTCATAAAGTTTAATTTATATGTAGGCTTATCATACTAGCAGGTTTTTTGCAGCAAAATAAAATTCTAAAAAATACAGTTCCTATTGCTTTAATGATCAGGATATTCATTATTAGTCATATTGTAAAAATTGTTTTAGTTATTTAAATCTATTATCAATTTGGATTAATATTAATGTGTAATGGACCGTAAGCGTAGACCATTGTCGCCAAATTGCCCCCATGTTCATCCAAATAAGAAATCGATGTCCTGAAATAAAAGTTTTTATGATTTGTAATAGTTTACCAAGTATCTTTACGTTAAATATGCACATTTCCTTCTTTGTTTACACAATATCAAACAACGAACTTATTATTAAAGCACTGGTTTACTTGACGATATGATATGAAAAAAAAATCCTATATCATAAATCTTCAAAATTTCTTATAAATTAATTCAAACATTCATGGTAAAAATGAATCTACCTGTGTTTCAACAGAATCTTCTTTCTTTTCGTTTTGAGACAAAAATTTTGTCATCTAATTAATAAAAAATGGAAGGTAAAGATACAATGTCCTTAAAATTGGAAAAATGAAGAATCAACCGGGTTAAGAGAAAGTACAAACTGATTTAAATTATTTGAAATGGAACGCATTTTTATTTGATAATAATACCACCGAATGCTTTAATCAAACAACATTAAGAAATGACAGTTCATTGAAACACATTTTTATTATCTTTTAGTTATTTACTTTCAGTCGGTGAAACGCTCCCAGTAAATACGACTTTGATTTTGTGATTAATTTGCCATTTGTATGTGTTGTTAAAAACGACAGCCGATCTTGGTTCTGAAATAAGAAAATAATTACATTTATCATCCTTTTTTGTTTAAGAACAAATCCCCAAATTTTTTTTATCAGACCTCTATTTTTTTATTTAAATGAAAAAAATTACATTCTTATGTTTAAATAAAACAATAAATAAAAACATACACTAGAGCTTCGAATATTGCAACAATAAACAGGATAACGCATGTCCTTGTCTCCCAGCCGATCAATCAACTGCTTTACACCCTGTTGTAAGAAGTAAAAGAAAAGTATAAAAACTTTATAATCAAAGCCATTAAAATACGACTTTTTTTTACGTGGTTGAAGTTTTTTACTTACGGATTCCGGAACATCCGGAAACCCACTGCCCGAGATTAAAACTACTCGAGGAGGAAGAAATTCTTCCCCATTTCCGAAGTTTCGTCTCTTGCCTTTAAAAGATATAAGAGGATTTTAAAAATAAATTCAACTAGAACTAGATATATCGCGTTCCCTTTTTCTACACGGAAATCAGAAACTAGGGCTGTCTGCTCTAGATTAAATTGTACAAACAACATACATTGGAATTGGAACCACTATGCATATCCTAGTAGATAAGTTACAAATAAATATAAGTTTATTGTTTTATAAAATACCATGTTCTTTTAATAGAAAGTTGGCCGTGACGACTGCCTCAAGTACTTGCAATGATCCTGAACTCTGGACAGTCCCCTTTTCCATTTGATCTGACAAGTATGATAACACATGCATGTAAACAGAAAAGAATATACATGTATACATGAATAATCAAAATTATCCAAATGTAAAACATTTTCACGTATTTTGAAACTTATGAAACGAACAAAGCTGAACTGAGTTTTCCAGACATTTATAAGGGCATAGTCACGATTTTGGTCAAATTCTATTTTTATGTTTTATTATTTCCAATGCTTTAGAAATGCATTTCTAATGATTAAATAAATTTTTGAGAGTCATTCGTAGAGTTATATGTAAGGTACCGGGCTCACAATTCTCTGTCATGTAAATATGGCTGGTGCCCTGTTTTTGTTTACATAGGTTCAATATACCAGTAAAAAACCTTTTCCCAGCTTATTTGTCTATCTTTTTAATTATTTGAGGCATAGATATGCAGCTCATAACGTTTAACACAATCGTTTTAGGTTTATAACTGGAATTTTTACTTCAACGTTCAAAATGTATACAAACTTTTTGTTTACATAGCGAAGAATTGCAAGCTCTGTAACTCGCTTATAATTCAACAAATGACACTCAAATTTCGGTTGCCTATTAGAAATGCCTTACTGAAGCATTATAAAAAATAAAATCGGAAAAATAATTGACCAAAATCGTGACCATGCCCCTTTAAAATAACAATCTATAAAGTGTAAAGCTTATTTACCCATAAGTGCAATTTGGTCTTGAATCTTGAAAGAAAAACCACTGAGGTATTCCAGCAAATCTCCAAAACCGAGGATGGCAACATTTTCGTCCAAATGTGGTTCTCTATGTTCGTTCCTGTTAACATTTATGTCCGGATAGGGTTTACCATATGGATCACTGTTAACATTTTGTTCAAGATGGAGTTCACTATGTGCGTTTCTGTCAAGCTCTTAAAAGACAAACACCAATACGGATAAGATATATCAATATAATAATGTTTGTTAACAAAGATTTGATGCACACATTCTGAAATACGGTTATCAACAAGACTCAAGCTTGCTTTCTAATTTGCCTTTGCTTTCTCTTAACAACAAATGTTAGCTTAGGATGGACAACTGAACATATCTGTAATCAAATCTCATTTTTTTTCGCTGGTTTTAGTTGAGACCAAATTTTACCAAAACAAACATTTTCTAACCTTTGAAAAATTCGATAGCACATTTCTTTATGGAGGAGAACTCTGCGACAGAGAGACTGCTTGATTTATCTACACACAATACGGTATACAGTATCCTTTCACTCTGCTGAATTGCAGACGAAGTAGTTACTGGAAAAATGTCAATACATCGATATATTAATACAAGCACATCAAGATCACTGAAAATATCATATGTATATCACATTCAAATTCTTATGACATGATACCTAATCATGTGACTCTTACTTGAGAAATTTCGAAGTACACTGTATATACTATTCAAAGAAGCATTCGGAAGAAGTTCACCTTCTAAGGATCTTAAATTGACAGCTACAGTATCCCCTTCTGCAAATATTAAATTGTTTTTTGAATATTATTGTTTTTAATGGATGGCTTATTTTTTACTCTTCTCTAGTACCCTTAATTGGTACATATACTCACAACAAATAATGTTCTTAAGACGCCATGTAAAAGAATGTCCAAAGATACAGTTAATGTTTTGCAGAATTATCAAAATCAAAATGACATTATGAAAAAAAAAGTTTCAATAACCTTTACGTTATATTTAGGTAAACATATACTGTATAAAATACTGACCTGTCTGATACAAGTACTGTATATTGCGACTTTCAATGCTACAATGTTATGAATGAAGTAATGTTGATAAAAATAGATGATTTCGGTAAATCATGAAATGAAAACTAAAATGTACATTATCAAAGGTAATATCACATTGTTAAAACTACTGTAATAAATCTGAAGATTTCACTTTCTTTGAAGTTTGACCTATTACCTTGATTGAGTGCACCTGTTTCCATCACTTGTATGTCCATGATTGATTGTTGTAGTTAAATGTACCCCTGGGTATTCCTTTTCGAAGTCTGGTGGAAACAGCATGTGATTTAAGATGGATTGGACTTTTGGCAAATCTTGCATCATGACCATTCTTTCATCAGCAGATAGAAAGTTGAAACGGAAGTCTAGACATCCTTGAAAAACAGCGCTCATCATAGCTTTGAACTCAACGAAAAACTTTTCGGTTAGTGACCTTAAAACCTTGAAATCTTCTTTTCCAATATATTTTAGTATTATATGTTCTATTGTACATAAGTGTTCGTGAAGGGCATTTGTAACCTGTGTTTTAAGTCCACAAGAAAACACTTTTGCGTGGTCTTCCCATCTTGACCATTCCAAGAGAATATCTCCTCATCGTCCTCGATTTTGTCTGTTTTAAGAAAAAGTAGAACAAGTTAAAATTACATGTATAAAACTTAAACGGATATAAGAAGTCATTAATTTTCATTTTGTTTACAAAAGAGATCTCATTGCGTATTCGCAGATTCTCAAAATGGATCTTTTATAAAACTTTAAAAACCATCATAATCGTTCTTTAAAAAAAAAAACCAAAAAACATATTACAACCAAAAGATTCAAAATTTCCCATTAAATGTAATTCTGTTGTGGATCAGTAAAATCATCGAATTATCAGATGGATGATAGGTAAATGATCGACAGAAAGGAAAATATAGGAGTTAAACATTTAGAAAGGTTAAATTAATATCGTCCTATTCATTTATTATGAAAAGTTTCCAGACTCTCTAGCAGACCTATATTGTTGTGATAAGTATTAATGATATAAGGAGAGTTTTAGAGAGCAGAATGGTCGTGATAGTGTTTAAAAATAAAATATAAAGGTCTGTAAAATATACGGAAAAGTGATAATCTAAAAGCTGTAAGTTATGTGGATTTTTTAATTGTTGTTTCTGTCCAAAAAAAACCCCAACAAGTTTAATATTTTCATGTACATGTATATCTCAATTGGCTAACCATTTAGTTTCCTTAACTTCACGTATAAAAATGGCACTACCTTTGATGATGAACATTTTACTGAGGCATTTTTACGAAAGCCGAGAAGGATCATTCGAGATTCGAGATTCAAAATACGAGATTCGAAATTCGAGATTCGAAATTCGAGATTCAATATCTAAATTAACCAATCAAATCATGGATCTGAAAACTGTATCCTAGCAACATCAAACTGTTCTATATAAAGATCATTCGTACATGCTCTTTCCTACAAATAAATGTCTTAATAGCTCTTATATTGTGGTTATAAAATGGTTAAATTAACATTGATAAATTGACCCCACACAGAATAAACAATTAAATTAGTGATAACACTGTGGGCTTTGCAAATCTATGTGATTTTGTTTGTCCTGTATGTATTTTCCCCCCGAACCATTTTAACCCGTTGTGTATTCGCCCCAACTGTGTAAAAATCGGCTCGCGAAGAAAGATCTGTTTAATCTAAATAATAAAAACTGAGTGTGGTTTTAGCTATGAAACGAAATTCAATGAAATAATCGACATGTCAAAATATAGGTTATCATAAAGTTTTAAACCATAGAAGATATAATGATTTACAACCTCAACGACAACAATCCAGATAGGAATAGGAATATTTCATGTTTTTTTTATCATTTTCGCTAGCTAATGTAAGACATCACAAATACCCCAAACCCCTCACGGAAAAGGAAATGCTAGGTGATGAGAGAGAGAGAGAGAGAGAGACAGACACAGACAGACAGACAGACAGACAGAGAGTTTTGTAGTGTCAAATTCAGTTTTGATTTAGAATTTGAAATTAATTTGATTTGTTACAAGCATATATAGACAATAATTAAGCCTCTAAAAGGAGAAAAGAGAGGAGGTAGCTAGGGTAGGGCAGACCAACTAGCAAGCTTTAATTTTACAATGACTCTCTCTCTCTCTCTCTCTCTCTCTCTCTCTCTCTCTCTCTCTCTCTCTCTCTCTCTCTCTCTCTCTCTCTCTCTCTCTCTCTCTCATCACCTAGCATTTCCTTTTCCGTGAGTTTGTGATGTCTTACATTAGCTAGCGAAAATGATAAAAAAAACCATGAAATGTTCTTTAAATTGTGTGCGGATGTTGTACTCCAATAATCTGTTTTCAGTATATACATTTCAAGAGGGGGGGGGGGGGGCTTTATAGTCCTAATTAGTTTGCCAGTTATTCTGTCCCCACTTTATATTCTCTTCGTTTTCCAGGTTTTTTTTATTTGGCTCGGCAAATTTATAAAACTTTCTGTGTAGCTCCATAACGATGCACTGTAGATAAATTATGAGTAGTTTTACTTTTGATAAACAGGTACATATCCGTACTTGATTTTTAATTTGACTCTTATAATCGGATTTAATATTCCAATAAATATAGGGTAGGAAAGAGTAGACGGGACTTTTTTGCGCATATCCTACTGTACCATTCATTCAACACAGGTATTAGCACTCATCGAGTTCGACTTGCTTTCCTTTTTTTCATCCACTGGATTTAACGCTATTAATTTTTGAAAATATTTTGAATTTATGGCCAGATTATATATAAATTAGAGCTGCGCTTGTGCATCTATTTACCCAAATGGACCAAAATATAACCAAATGAATCTACAAATTTTGACATAATTAGTTTTAAACGTACGACTCTTTTTCAATTCTAATCGGGTATGTCCTTTGGAAAAATCTTTAACCACACACATTTTAGCAAATAAAACGACAATTGTTTCATTTTTTATGGAGAGGGGGGTGGTGCCGGTAAAGGACATGTATTGCTTGTGGCAGTTGTGCTATACTCTCATTTGTTATAATAGGTAATACTACATATTGATATAAAATGAAAGTTTCCAATTACACTGTACTTAGCTTCTATCATGCATTTTGACTCGTGCGATAGTTTAAAACAATTTTCAAAGCATTTAATGTAATTCAACCGATCATTTTTGAAATTTAATTTTCTGGATCCCCGCCTGATACGTCCACCTTCTTGTATATTAGAATTACATGTACGTTGACCATATGTACACATTAACTTAATCGGCTATGTTATGGGACGATAACATTTTTTATCAATGTTTTTGCAGGATAGGTAACAAATAACAGCCTATTTGTGGGTTTTTGCACTGATTATTTGAAATAATTTGCCGCCATCTTTTATGCATTCCACACACCACTCACAGTTTCTTTATTTGGTGTTCTGTGTGTATGGCGACAAATTGGTAAAGGACAAAATCCATGTTTAGCTATAAATGGCCCTATGATATGTCAAAAATTCAACTTGGTCAAAATGAAATAAAATTGGTGTTATGTGTTAGTCTAGACCTGATACTATTTTGACATGCCAGAATTTCCCCGCCAAAACGTCTGCTTGCAAAAATATGTAAATGACAAAACCGGTTCCGGATCGGTTTTGGGGTAAAATCACAGCATTTTCGTTCTTTGGTGGTGTTTTTCAACAACAGCACACCCTCTGATCTAAAAACTGTTTTTAAATTATGAAATTGTATCAATAAAAAAAGATATTCAAAGTGAAAGTTTTTGGATCAGAGGGTGTGCTGTTGATGAAAATTAAAATGTAAACAAGAAGAGGAGCAATCCGGATTTACTTATTTTTTGACAGTATTGCACGTTTTTTCACACCTTTTTGTTTTAAAAATATAAAAACCACAAGAATCAAACACATTGTGTAATTGTCATCTAATCTGAAAAATAAAAAGGTACAGTGTGTTGTTAATGAAACGTATATGTGTTCAATTTTAACACCAAATTTTGCGCATGCACGACATTCCATACATGCTTATTTGCATACGTAAACAAACAGCGACTTTTACTTTGCGTGATTAATCTTGAAAATACACGAACGAAAGATCAACAAAACCTATAGAAAATGAAGAAAGAAGAACTCTGAAGGTATGTATAAGAATTTGATTGAATACGTAGATTTCTGTTGATTTTTTCTTGAATAAATAATATTGTTCGCAACGTTCGTCTGCATGATACTATTTGACAGATGAGAAGATTGTTCAATCCGTGTATACGTTACTCAGCCTTAAAGACTGTTTTTATATAGGCATGTAATTAAAAACATACAAGAATGATTATTAATCTGAAGATTTGGTCTAAAAACAATCAATATTCGATAGCCGATACTAAAATGCATACTGGCGAGCCAGTATAGCAGATATCATGTAGGCAAAGAGTGAACGTTAGTCGTCTATATTTAGAAATAAAATAATGAAGGACGCAATATAGGCTAATGGAAAATATATATTTAGTAAATAAATCAACCTGTATAAACCATAATTATTTTCTTAATAGAAGGAAAAACGGCCAAGTGTTTTGTTTTAAAGTTTTTTTTAGTGTACTGTACAGCATATAATTCCCACATCTACCGTAGTCTGAATGGTGTAAAGGTAGCGTTCTCGACTGCAAATCCGACGATCCGGGATCGATCACCGCTCGGCGCGCTTTATTTTTTTCTTTAAATATTGGATAGAAAAATTATTGAGTACACCTTTTTTCAATATACACTTTTTTTCTATAACCCCCCCCCCTAAAAAAACCATTTTCATCATAATTTGGCAATTATAGTTTATCATCATATTATAGCAATTAATTAAAGTTAATCTAGAAAAATATGTGTAAATGATAATATATTGATCACATGTCAAAAACAACACTTGTAACACAACTGAAGGTCTGCAGCTCCAAAAAATATTAGACTGACAGTTCCATTAAATACATTGGGGGGGGGGGGGGGGCACTGTAATTCTACAGTTTGTCAATTTGAGTTTTTCTATAAAGTTAATTTATACTTGATACATTGCAAGTATTTGCTTAGTAGTTGTAAACATAAATATTCACAATACATATAAAATGATATCTTTATTTTTTAGTGAACATTAAAGTTGTGTATCACTACATTTTTGTTTTGTATTTTCAGAACATAAAAATGAATGAAGATCAAATGAAAACAGAGAGTAAAAAGATTTTCCCATGCATCCTTTGCAAAAAAAGAACAAGGCCAAATGACAGAAAAAAATGTGAGTCAACAGCAATCCGTCGCTTCCTCAGAAAGAACTTTCTTGTTGAGGCAAACTCAAATGACATTTTGTGCAACAAGTGCAGACATCGCTACCATGGAAACCGAGAAAACATGCCAGCAGAAGTCTAGTTCCCTTCCTGTGTGTCAGCCTCTACAACCAGGAATGTGCAGTCCACCATCTATATCTTTGCCTCTCCAGAGAACACCTTCTTCACATGCTTACTGCTTAATCTGCAAGCGACCGGGTCCTAAACTTGTTGTCGTGTCTTCAGCAGCTAGATTTTCAGCCTTTCTTCACCATGAAATCATCATCCCACCTGGAAGCAGATGTTGTCCATCCCACATTGATGAAGGAGAGTTTAGACCTGGTGTTTTGACCAAAATACAGACATTCGAGTCTTCATTTGTAAACAAGTCGACAGTGCTGGAACTGATCCAAAAAATACGAAATTATGCCCTCCAGACCTCAACAAGCAGATTTTCTTTTGAACTGTCTACCATGAGCAACAGTGATTATATGGCACTGACTGGTATCTCTAAAGAAAACTTTGAAGACCTCCATTCCTTTATTTCCAGTGATATTCGAAACACACAAAACCGAGGCACAAGGATGTCACTTGGAATCTTTCTTCTGAAACTGAGATCAGGAATGTCAAATCAACTTCTGGCCACGATTTTTGGAATTTCAAAGTCTTCCCTCTGTAGAGCAGTAAAATCAGTCCGTACAGCACTCATGAAGTCATTTGTACCACATCATCTTGGACTACAACATACAACAAGAGAAGAAATTATAGAAAATCATACAAGACCTCTGGCACAGGAACTTTTTGGTGATTTTACAAATAAGAAAGCTATTGCTGTTTTGGATGGAACTTATATATATATTCAGAAAAGTAACAACTTCCAGTTTCAACGGAAATCATATAGTTTACATAAAGGCAGGCCCCTTGTTAAACCCATGGTTGTCACATCCACAGACGGATACTTTCTAACAGTTCTTGGACCCTACCTAGCTAGGAATAATGATGCCACTATCCTCAACCATATGCTTCATACCAATGTAGAAGATCTGAAGGGCTGGTTCCATGAAGATGATGTTTTTGTTGTAGACAGAGGCTTCCGAGATTCAGTCGATATGCTCGAGGAGCTGGGAATAAGGGCCGAAATGCCTCGCCTGATGAGCAGAGGGCAGAAGCAGATGACAACCTTAGATGCCAATGCCTCTCGTCTGGTCACCAAGGTTAGTTGTTTTCATATTTTGATTACCAGACCTACAACATAAATTCAATCATCAATCATGATGTCAGAAAAACTTCAATACAATTACATTATACAATTATTCTACATCTGTCTTCATCTGAAATATAAACAAATGCTGTTCCAAATCATTGATTTTATGATTTTCATCATTTAAATTTTTTTTCTTTTAGTAAAGAAATATACCCACTGTTAATTTTAAATAAGGCACTTTTACCTTTTTTATGAGTGGTGCTTGTTCTTAACTTTTCAGATTCGTTGGGTTGTTGAGGCAGCCAATGCAAGGATAAAGCGATGGAAGTACCTTGCTCATGTTCTTCCAACCAATCAAGTGCCATTTATCGGTGACTATGTGCGCATCGTGTGTGCCCTCTCCAACCGTTACTGCAAGCCTCTGTCGACAGGAAGTGAAGATGAAGACATGGCCCTTGCATGCAAAATGAGGTATTTGTCAACAAAAGTTAACTCCTTAAAGACATTTGTTGAAGAAAACTGTCTGGATAAGAAGTCTGTAAAGTGGGAAGTGGCTACTGATTCTTTGGAATTCCCCAACATCAGCGAAGATGACATACGAAATCTGACCTGTGGAGTTTATCAACTGAAGTTGTGTCCAAGTTATATTCAGGAGTATTTGGAGGGGGATGTGGATATCTTGGTTCACAGTGAGTTCCATGGGCTTATCAGGGTCAAGCTACAGAGTCGTCATGTTTCTTCCCGACAGTATCTGCTCTGGATCCAGTTTTCCGAGTCTGATATCACTGCATGGTATTGCAGATGTCGAGCGGGTGCCCGTGTTGTGGGAGTATGTTCCCATGTCGCCGCCGTTATCTGGTTTCTCGCTGTTGGGAGACACAACAGGGAGGCTATTTCGTCTATTCAAGACTGGTCCGAGTTTGTCACTGATGCAGCTGTCATTGACGAATCTGAGGACAGTGATGACAGTGAGGTAGAGGAGTAACTGAGTTCATTTTTCTTCTTCTAGTGATTAATCAGACTCTGTTGGTATCCTGAAAATATGAACATTTTTGATTTATAATATGAAATATTCATTTATCTGATTCATTTAAACACAATACAGATCTGGTTGCATTATTATCACACAAATGTTTTGTAATCAACAATTTGTCAATTGTAACATATTATGACTTAAGCGAGAATTATATCATAATTTTTTTTTTACATATATACTAGTAGAAAATTCTAATACAGTGTCAAAAGATATTTTTGTGTATCAATTTAAATAAGATGTTTATTGTTGTCGATAAGTATATACAATCTATCTAAATCATGATGGAAGCACACTACCTAGTTTTTATTATGCAACTTTCTTGTCAATTACAAAATCTTCACTGCAGATAAATTGTACCCTGATTACTGGTATATATATATGTTTGTATAACTTGAAAACATTGTTTGCACTAGATAGGGGTATCTCCTCTGTATAGACTAATGTCAGTGCATTTTGCATGATGTGTTCTGTTATCATGTTCGTTTAATATTGAATCATTTTGTCATCTCATTTTTAAACTAATTGACAATGTGCCATAACAAAGAATCATTTACTTTATGATTACCATATTTGTTACCCATTATTTGCTATTTTAATTTCTGTGTTAAATATGTTACATGTAATTATTCTTTTATATATTTTTGAAATATATGAGTCATTGTTTGGGTTGAAAATGGTAGTTACATATATGCTATGTAGTCACTAGAGCTTAAAATCTGTTACAAATAGAGTATAGTTATTGCTGTCGTTGTTTTTTTAATACATGTAGCTCTTCTTTGTTTTGCATTCAAGTTGGATTTAATGTATATCCTTGTACATTCTTGGAATTGGGTAAATGTGTGAGTGTCTCAGATCAGCTGATGAAAAAATGCATGATATGTGTTAATAAATAATACTTTAAATAGGAATTAAACAATAATAAACCAATCTATAGTGAAGTGAACTTTTTCCCGCAATGAAATGGAAACGCTGCCAACACACCATACCATGCGGCTATGCAGCGTGTTGTACATTACATGTGACTCGATCGTTGATCTAACTCTTTTTATAAAAACAATTCAAATATTTCTTATGTTATATTTCCTTACGTTACAGAGAGAATATCGAGATGTTTTATTACACTTACTTTACAAATACGTCGATGAAATCCTTTGCATTTGTCGCTGTACAATCCTGTTTGTCACCGTGCGAAATCGTGTCACAATGGCCGACTTTACGGAAACTAAGGTGTGCCATTCGGGTAAAAAAAAATTCAATTCCGTTTCTTTCTCGATTAAATTCTGATAATGAACTTATCTTTAACTTCAATTTAATGACAAATACATTCAATTTCATAGATAACAATATAGTTAATATGTAATTTACTTGAAGGCTCTTTTAAAGACGTAACGTCATGCTTGACGCTATAAAAAGCACGCGTTTTTCGCTATTATAGTGTCTTCAAATAAACATCAGAAATATAATTTCTGAATCCTTAAACACAAAAAAAAGTTACATAACGAATGAAAAAATGTTTTAGAATATTTTTAATACAATTTTAATTGCTTTTGACGTTAGGCCGATTTTGGCTAAACATGGATTTAGTCCTTTGCACCACTCACCCCTTGTAGCTTCATCCTGATTACATTTTATCTGGCTAAGTGTAATGTAGTAGTATATTAAATACACATAACTTTGTTTGCAGTGCTTATTTACATCTTTAGAGATTTACTTACAAAAAAAGTAAACATTTGTATGACTTATATGTAATTATTGTCAATTTTGGTGCGGGGGGTAGGGGGTAGGAAACTACAGAGAAACTTAACTTGGCTGTGAAACATATGCTTTTATTCTTTCTTGTTGATATATCAATAAATGAATTATAACAAAATACATGTACAACAATTAATTTTGAAATATTCGTGCACAATCAAATTTTTAAAAAGTTTTACTGTTTTCTGCACAAGAAATCGGCAATGTGAACAAATTGGCACCCTATCATCCCTAACTTTAATTGTAGAGAGTAGGTATCCTTCTATATTGAAAACAATTCCAAAAGTAAGACTCATAATAAGTTGTTTACTGAGGAAAAGGAAAAAAATTGTATTTATTAATAATTCCGTATGATGTGATAATATCTCAATGATTTGTTTATAATCATAGTACTAGTGTATCACTGTATGCATACATAAAAACGATAAGTAATGCTTATATTTATTAGTGAAACAGGACAGATTATTTATATTTAGATTATTTAGATGCATGTACTAATCTTCATGCGGGGATCTAGAAAGGAGGGGGTCAGGGGATCTGGACCCCCTCCTCGGGAAAATTGGAGCTTATTAAATTAACATAGTAAATTTTTTTAAAATTGGCCTAGAACCCCCTACAGAAAAAATTAGCTACGCTTATGAAGTTCTCTACCATAACCACATTTTTACACAAAAGGGGTGAATAAACCCGGGTTTTAAACTATTACTGGTGGTGAAATACCGCAGGGTTCAAACGCATCAGGTGGAAATGCACCAGGGCAAACAAAATCACTTAGATCCGCGAAGCACACAGCATTATTACTAGTCTACTTAGATATTCTATGTAAAAGTAAATACAAATAATTATTTAGTTAGGTAGGGAGAAGTGAACATAACATTTATTTGTAGGAAAGAGCATGTACGAATGATCTTTATTTAGAACAGTTTGATGTTGCTAGGATACAGGTTTCAGATCCATGATTTGATTGGTTAATTTAGATATTGAATCTCGAATTTCGAATCTCGAATCTCGTATTTCGAATCTCGTATTTTGAATCTGGAATCTCGAATGATCCTTCTCGGCTTTCGTACATTTTCACGGCAAAATTCTCGTGGAGATCTCAGCAAGCTATATTGAATTTTAAAAAGGGCATAATTTACTGATGATGTGAGTTTTGATTACACAAAAGGTCTATCTTTGATAGTTTACGTTAGTTTGCAAAACATTTCTATCGGCATTAATGATCTTAACAACTCATGGAATGCGCATGAAGTTTGATGATCCATCTCAAAACTTTATCTGCTTAATTTATAGTGTTTTCAAGTCAGTTTATTTGCGATCTTTAAAAAAATGTGTTCTTCTTTAAGGGCTTAATTACACTTTTATTTTCTAGAATTATCAGAAAGTCTAATCATACAACACGGTTTTCTTCTATTAACGGATTTATGACCATTGCTCATAGAAAGTTAAGATTACTGTACATTTTAATCAAAGACAATTATTGCTCATACACTATGCTTAGAGTAAATAACATACTATTGAAGTCGTCCAAGAAGCTGGTGTATTTGTCCGATAAGTTGACAGTTACCATCAAGTTCCTTTCACCGATTTTATAAAGTCCATTTTTCGAATTAACTTTGAAAACGATCGATGGAAAAACTAAAGATGCTTCTGAACAAAACAAATATGTATATTAACCATAAGTTTTACTGATGGCAAATAAATGTGCTACGAACAGCATTTGAGAATCAAAACGTAAACTTTTCTTGAACTGGCTTGTTTCTGCCAAAAGTTTTTTAGCTGCCTTAGGTAATTAAGGACGTTGTTTACTCAGGGTTTGAGTTCTCAAATCCGGATTGTTAAAAAGTCCAATTTCATGAGTAAAATTTGTTTTAAATACAAAAAGTATTTATGAAATGAATTATTATTGACATAACAATCGATATGTTTACCAAATTATGGAATTAGGCTCTGACAAAGTTTGACTTTTAGCAAAACAGAGGAAATTCGGATTAAATTTTTCAGATTTTGTTTTCCACTGAAATATTTTTGGTAGTACTATAATATTAAAGCTAAGATTTTATTTGGTAGTCAACATAATTTTGCATATTTTCTGTTGGTTTAATCTTGCTTTTTCCTTTAGATAATCGTATGGCACAAACTACAAAAATATTGAAAAATGCTTAAAAATGATAAAAGACACCATATGTCAAAATTTTGATCATTGACCTTATATAAGTTTTATGCCAGCAGAGGAAGGTCAATATACTTAGTTTAATACTATAAATATTTTAGCGTTATCATCATTCAGTTTTTTGTTATATTGAATCAAAAATGGGTAGTAATTTGAAAACTGATGGAGGAAATTCGGACTAGAATATCTATAAAAATTGTGAATGAAAACTTAATGCTTTGTATCCATTTAATGTCACTGCCATTCATTAACTGTTTTCATTTGTTAAAAAGTTCAGCAATTTGTATTATTTTCACAGTTAAGAAAATCTCAATCATAGTGTAATTTTTTATGGATTTTTCTTAAATTTTCAAAAAATATTCAATTGCCATTAACTCAAAAAGTAGGTCATTGACCTAGTTTTTTTAAAGTGAAGAATAACACTACCATATAAGATCTATAACACACAATAGTTAGTTTTTCATTATCATCAGTGGAATTTTTTTTCATTCTGAGTAAACGTCATCCTTAAAAAGGCATTGTTTTGTTCTTTTATTGCGTAATTTTCATACAAACAAAATGCAAAACCTCATATTTTAAACAATTGCTATTTTTTTATCATTTGACAATGCTCACATTTCCAACCGAAATAATTGTTTCTGTACCTGTCGAAAGACGAACGATGATGTCGTCGCCAATCCTGGAGAAAAAATCTTCATCAATTTTTGTGTTGTCCTCGGTGTAAAGGTCATAAGGCTTCCCACCTCCATCATGCGGAAGTTTTCTTTTGCCTATTCAATCAATTGGATTTCATGCAAATGTAAAATAAAAATCTTTGTGACATGTCGTGTAATAAAAAACATTAAACAAACAAGGTACCGGGTCTGTAGATAATTAGCCTTTGGTTGTCCATACGATTTTTTTTTATTCTTCATTGATATTTGTCAAGAAAAATACTTTGGAATTATACATTTGAAAATTATTGCTTCACATTTGGATGGTACTTACATTCAGCAACTAACTCTTCGTATGTTGCGGCCAATATGGCTATCTTTTCGGTGGAATTAGCACTAACTAATACCCTTAAAAGTTTTTTCTCCAAATACGTTGCCATGTTATGCAGAAAATGTCACTTCGATTAAAAAAAAAGAAAAAGAAAACAATGCAAGAAAATATTTTCAGTGTTAAAGAAGTTTTATTTATTGATCTTTCAAGCTCTTATTAAGTTCCATAAATATATTCTAACACTAAAAGAATCCAAATGTATTAATGTTAATGTTAAAATATTTTAAGTCCCAAGTTATTGCTTCCATCGCTTTTGGATGATTTTAAATAAAAATACACAGACCTGTGTATTGCAAACTGAAGCGATAGAGGGGCGTTTCAAAACAGATAATCCGGACATTTTTCATATTAGAGGATGAAGGCAGTTTGAGCACAAAGGTATTTATAATTATCGAAAAATCAAGCGAAAAGTGGTGGAAGCAAAATCTCGGGATATGGTATAACAACACATTGAATTTTTTGCTGGCAATTTTCCTAAATTTTCCTAAATTAAGGTTGAGTATCATATTGTTCGCTGCATAAACTATGCGACATCAATGCTTCATATAGGACAGTGTTCACATAATGATAAGAACCTTATCATCCATTTTCAATTGATAGTGCGAGTTGATTTTGACATGTATGTACCTTAAAACCTGAAAAATTTCAATTAATTGCACCGATGACTTCTTTGTTAACATAATCTGGAGTATGATCGATGTTTACAGAAGATACTTATATTAAGTTCTCTTACGGCCGTTTATGGTGGTATATGCTTTTTATCCAACAATTAGTGTGCATTCTTCATGTGTTTTATTATATTTACAAAACTAAGTGCTAGTAAGTCTTGTTAAAGAACCGATAGATAAAATATCTTTCATTATATTTATTACATACTTATTAATAAAATTAAAAAAAAAATCAACTTGAACAAACTGATTTTAAATATTATTTAAAAGTAGTATGTACATGTATTAAATCAAAATAAGAGATCTAATCATTTTACAAAGATGAAGCTACAGAACCAGAACTTCCTCAGTTTTTAAAAGTTAAATGCTTCAAAACATTTGCTAGTATTTGAAGTTTTCAACTGCACTTAAAAATGTCGACTGTAACAAATGTTTCATCTTTCGTCTGTAAACATGCACAAATGCCGAAAAGACAAGAAATGATGTGGAGTTTCGCAAGGGGTCTGATACGGATCCGTATCAGCCCTCTAGGGCTGATAACCTGTATCAGCTGCGGTGGCCGATACTTGTCATGTGATGTCATCCGTGTCACATATGCAAAAAACCCCTGTACTTATTACTAAGTATATAATAAAAATGCGTATCAGCCTTGCAGATCGTCATCGATCGTGCAGACTCCGTGTCAGTCATGGAGTCCAATCCGGATATTAGATAAAGCCGTATCGGATGTGAAAACATCCTGCATTCATTACTTAGTTTGTAGTCAAGATATTTATTTTACACGAAGACGTTACACATATAGTGAAGAATATCAATATTTCAGCCCCACAGCCTTATAAAATTGTTGTAAACTAAAATAAGAATGGTTTATGATACTTCAATGTAAAAAAACAACTTACTGATGAAGTCATTGTGTAAACAGCACAATCAATAACGGAAGGAAATCCCTACTTACTTACATTCTACTTTCGGTTTTATCTTTTTAAACTTACAACCTGGATATGTAAATCTTTGTGTCTCCTTTACTGGTATTAGACGTGCTACATTCAATATTTACCTAAATTTTAATCAATACGTTGATTCTCAAGAAAAATTGTGACCTTCTACTCTTTCTGAATATTAAACTCGGTCATGCAATTATGAAAATTGAAAATGTATATATTTTTTATTAAAGGTTTATTTACACTTGTTATCTATTGGTTATTTGTTGGTCACCCTGTCAGATGACATTAAAGTATTCATTGAACGGGTTTTAACTGGGGCTCCAGTTTTGGTCCGATGGTCACGATTTCTACAATTTAGAGTCTTCACTATACATATCAAAGGCTGGAATGCCCACAAAGGCCTCGAGCTGACATTTTTTTAAGATAGGTATCATTAATTTAAATTTCTGTACCAATAGTCGTATATCAAATAATATTAGAATAAAAATATTTTGTGTAACTAAATTCGTACATATTATAGTATTCATTGCCAAGCAGACAACATACAAATATACACAAAACATGGATTCATCAACAAGAGTTCACAATAGCCCTCGTCGTGCACCGGGACACATCCGTCCTCGACCAGGGAGCCCGCAGAGATCCGTGCAGGTGTCACTACAGTATTAAATTTTACTATATATTCTTACCAAAGTTGCACAACTTTACATACAGATTAAAAATTCAAATCGAACTTCTGGAAAAAATCCTTTTGAAATATTTTTAAACAACGCTTCATTTACAATTTTTTTTAGCAAAATACACACGTGCATCCAGCAAGGCGTGAGACTTTGTTTACCTCCAAGTTACACAAAGTCATGTGTTTGAAAATCAAGCCCGGGCCTTTACCCCCCCCCCCCTCCGGAAACAACAAGAATCAAAAATTCAAATGACCTCGCATTATTACAAAACTGGGATAGTTAGACCTCTTACACATTGTTTTTCACCTTATAAAAAAATCAGAAATTTCAAAGTTCATAAATAAATTATCTTCTTTCTGCTTTAAACACTCTTCAAGTTTGAAAAATTTTACGGGTTCATCATGTGTATACGAGGGTAACACATAAACAGTGTCTCCCTATTTATAATAAAACATACTTGTTTTTAAGTTTAATTCCCGTGTGACACAAGATTATCTATGGTATGGTTGTTTACTATTAATCCAAACTAGGTGCGTTGATCTGCATGCCGTACAATGTATCTATAATGCTCAACAAAACTAGCTGCAATTTTGCAACAAAATCACAAGATAATTTTATCGCTTATATTTATCTTGGAGACCGTGCCCGATAACAAATAAATTTATATATTACTTTTTATTTTTATCGGGCACGGTATCCAAATAAAATGTAAGCGATGAACTAAAATAATATTTTGTGAATTTTTACACTTTATCGTATTAATCCGTCATTTCTTATTTAAACAACCTTATATACTTATGCAATGAGTGTTGTTAATAATCAGGGAGACGCAGTTTGGTGTTTTGGTGCACAATTTAGTTGAATTAATGGAACAAAAGTCATGTAAACATTTTTCCTATGTATTTGTATGTTAAACTTTGAACCCCGCCTGGGACCCCAATTTTTGTCTTTTACAATTTAGAATCTTCACTATATATAAAAGCTTTTGTGTTAATACTGGAATTTCTGGTGTAGTGGTTCTTGAGAAGAAGATTTTTTTGAACATTTTTCTATGTATTTCTATGTTAAATTTTGAACCCCGCCTGAGGACCCAGTTTTAATCCGAGGGTCACCATTTTTACAATTTAGAATCTTCACTATATATACAAGCTTTTGTGTAAAAATTGGCATTTCTGGTGCAGCGGCTCTTGAGAAGAAGATTTTTAAAGACACGTACCCTATACTCATTGTTTCGCAATTATCTCCCTTTTTTAAAGGGCTGTGCCCTTTATTTTAACAATTTATAATCCCCTTCCCATAAGGATGCTTTGTATTTAATTTGGTTAAATTTGGCCCAGTGGTTTTTGAGAAGAAGTCGAAAATGTGAAAAGTTTACAGACGGACGGACAGACAGACAGACAGACGGACGGACGGACGGACGGACGGACGACGGACAACGGGTGATCAGAAAAGCTCACTTGAACCTTTGGTTCAGGTGAGCTAAAAACCAGTACAAATTATTTAGACTCATATTCAATAAAGTTCACATTGAAATATGTAAGAATGGAAGACACTAGGATCAATCGATACAGTTGGTTTTGATCAAAAGATCATAGGAATATAAACGACGATCTATTTTTGATGAAAATTTAGATAATTGTACATCCATCATAAGTATGCTTGTTTTTGTCGAAAAAAACCCTGTTCGATGAGAAGGATTTACTGAATCCACGTCTTGTGGCCTGACCTTTTGCGAAATATTTTTTATTATTATACCTCATTAAGATAATTCTCTATGTATAATGTGTTATGACGTCGCGCACGGTGTTGGTGTTAATTTCGGTAACGTCAAAAACGCCATTTTCACGCATAACGTAATGAAACATTTTATTAAGCACAGCATACGAAAAATTAGAAAAATAAGAACTTTATATTAATTTTTTTCTGCGTGTAAGAGATTTTGTATTTCAAAACTGCAATTTCAAAATATCTTTTTAATATGTACAACCAATTCTGAAGTTCACAACGTTAAAATGTTTCAATTTTAGTTCAGTTCAGCGGTAAGCAGCCCCCCACCTGTCCATGTAATCTTTTTGTAGAACAACTGATTTTGAACTTGCTTTCATTACATAATAATCATTTACATTATCGTCACAAAGTACCGCAAATATACAGTCTTTTGTAATTAAATTTGATAATATTTGTGATTCCGATGTTTCGTTCTCTGGGTCTGATGTGTCATTATCCGAGCCTTCTTTTGTGAAATAAATCAGTGTTGCATTGCCTAAACTGTTACTGAGATCGCATTGCTCAGAATTGCCCTCAATGCAATCTTCGCAATTGTAACAAGATAGGGGACGAATGTAGTTTTCACCAGAAATAACTGACACGAGCTGATGAACAGATCTGATTCCCGTCAAAGGTTTATATAATCTTGCTTTTTCTCTAGGAATTTCTTCTACATATTCAAAAATCCTTCGTCGAACATTTGTAGAGTCCTTGGGAGTTTCAAGTTTTTCTTTTGCAAACAAATAGAGGCCTTTCGCATCTTGTATGATGCAGGTACCCCTAATGACGGCAAGATCAGCCTGATTTTTTAAAAATCCTCCTGCTGCATCTTGTGGGCCCTTTGCGTGGCTGGTTTCAACAAAATTTCTAATTAACTTTTGATAACAAAATTCTGAAAGAGAATCTGATAAGTCGCCGAAACAATGGCGACTTTTATATTGTGCAGCACAACCATCGCAAAATTCATGCATTGTTTTGACCTCGTACGAAATGGACTTTAGGTAGTCAGAAATAAGTTTTGGACAATAATGGGTAAAATGTTGATCATGCTTCTCATCAGGAGATATGACATAAAAGTGTTCCGTAACTATTTCTGGTTTTTCCGTAGTACTTTCCAAACCGTCTAATTCAAGGATAGCATGCCTGTGAAGTATGGTTACATGAATGGAGACTTCCGTTTTTTGAAAATAATTTGATTGTATTTCGTTCCTTTCACTACAACGATAATTTTCGGAAAAGTCGTGAATCGTAACGCAGTGATTTTGAGGTAAATTCTGAACCAAATTTCTCAATTGTTGGACTTGCCATTGAGCCCCCATATTATGCATTGGAAATTTTTCGAGAACCTTAATCATATATTGGAAAAGTTCAGCAGGCTTTGTAACCTTTTTCACGAGCATCAGTTTCTTGGTTTCGCCTCTTTTTGACTTAATGTTTACATAATCAAAACACTCCCAAGAAACATCAGGGGAAGCGTCGTCAGTTCTCAGTTCCTCGGGGTGCAAGTGCAGTTTCTGAACACCACAATCCAAGCAAGTTCTGTCTAAACATGATTTATTATGTAGACCGTCGGAATTAGAAGGACAGAGAGTTTGATTACTTATTTCATACATATCATGATATATTACAGGGTCTGTAACATAAGTCTTTCTGAATGACATGCATGCTTTAAAAACGTATTTCATTTCAAGATGATAACGGCAGCAACAAGTAACTCGATCCTTTTGACGAGCTGGGCGAATATAGTAGGGTTTACATGCCTCAAAAAGTCTTTGAGAAATACGAATTTCTGGGTTTTTTGAAATAAAGTCGGCATATATTTCTGTTTGTGTTTTTCTAAGATATGAACAACGTGAGATGAATACTGTTTTGGGCCCTTTTCACGTCATTTTTGTTTCCAGTTGGGTGCGAATTTTCACCCAAACACCAAAAATCATACACACGTTTTCAAGTATCATCAGACAGAGCATCAGATCTTGTTTTCCGCTTTGTATAAGTGAACGATGATGATTCCGAATGTAAGATTTTTGTACGAACTTTGTACCCTTTTGATATTCTACGGATCGGAAGACCAAGTTTTTTTGCTAGTGAAGACTTTGCTCTTGATTTTTTAACATTTTCGCCGCTGAAAGAAGCTGTTAGAAAATCCATGGCCTCCCTTGCTTTGTCGCAGCGTTTAAGTTTTAGCTTTGAAACCGATTCTTTTATGTCACACAGAACGGACAATTGAAGTGTAGCTGATTCCTTTTCCTCTGGAGAAGGAATAATTTTGCAATTTTGAAGTAATTTAACAGTTGGAGAGTTAGCATTTTTTAGAAAGGCCGCAATGGTGGCTGCTCTTTTTGTCGGGGATGTCGGTAAATTTCTTTTCAATTTTCTCACAGCTCGACATTTTTGCATTTTGTTATCAAATGGTGACCTTAGGTTACCGTCCTCTGTATTTTTGCTCCGAATTTGGCTGTTGTGTTTTTTTTGGCGCCATCTCTTTTGTGCAAGCGATTTTCGTTTCCGCATTGATTCCTCGTGTTCAATTAATTTTAATCTACTTTCCTTTTCTTTTTTCTTTCTGTTCTGATTATTTTCTATTTTGATACGTTCTCTTTCGCGCTGTTTACGTTTTCTCAGCGTCGCAGCTTTGACTGTCTCTTCTGAAATTCGATGTAAATTCATTGTAAAATTTATCAGTAGTCTACTGTTTTAAAAATTAAAATCGGCAAATTTTAAACTTTATGAATCTATACGTATGTTTTTTATTAGTATTATACTCTGCGGAACAAAAATATCTAATTTTGTTTGTTTTAGCACTTAACCGAAATCATTACTGCCCATTTACTTGCAGTGAACCCGTTTTACCTTTCGGCGGAAAGATATTGGAGTTGGAATCAGTTTTCTGTTTTTCCTTCACTCTCCTCCTCCATTCCTGGGTCTGTTCTACCCTTCTCTGTTTCCTTTTTTCTTTATTAATTTTAATTCTTTGTGCAGCAGTCAAAGACCCTGTTTAATTAATTAAAATACATGTTCATCGTCACATCACGTCATTGCGTCATTTTACATATACTTATGGCAAATAATGTCGTTATTATTTCATTTGTATTAATGAATTAATTCGACTCGCTAAGATTGGATATTTGGCATCAATTTAATTTTTAAATTGTTATTCCTATTTTTTAAATTATTTTTCTTAGTATATAAATTTTGCTACTTTTTTCACAAAATAAAGTGTAGGTACATGTATTTATAATGTTCACTATAACTGTTTTTATGAAGAAAAAAAAACGTACACATAACGTTTTGAGCCCTTGCGTCATTTTACGTACCCGTGACATATAATGTTGACATCATTTTATTTGTAAAAATCAATTATCTTGATTCGTAATGTTTGTATATTTGGCATCAAAATGTTTTGGAGAAAAAGCACATTTCTAACTGCGATTCATTTTTGTGAATTTTTTGCACCACTTTTTAAAAGAAGTGTCCAAGTTATTTTCTCTTTTCATTGCTAATGCAATATTTAATGTATTTTTATGAAAGTGTGACATTCATGTTGACATTTTGATACGTCTCTATTAAAAAAAATTGCGGACACATGTACTTCTTTTTAATGGTTATACAACCTATGAAAATGCACATTCTATAATGATTTTTATTATTATGAAATATAGCCAAGAATTGTTTTTATAAGCATGATACTTGTGATCGCCATTCTGCGCATAACGTTCGACTGTGAAATATCTCTCTTGTGACACGTGTTTTAAAAAAATAGTTGAATAACAGTTTTTGTCAACAAATGCGTTTAAATGAGGAATTAATAGAAGATATATGTATACAGTTTTACTGCCAACAATGCATATACATATTATTTTTAAAAAAGCTTCAATAGATCATTGCAAGATCCTGGATCACAATTTATATTTTGTAATTTACCTGAGCCTGGCGTGGCCATTTTCAAGTTTTGTTACCCATCTACATCTTCATTCTGAGATTTCTTTGACCCGGCGTTGATTTCTGGCATTGATTACGTCAAAAACGTTATGACGTATATCTGTTACATCATCACAGTAATTAGTCCGCCAAAAATCTTCCCCCCAAAATGAACATTCACTGAGATATTGTAGTTTATTTGAGATATGTATCTTAAAAGTGTTACCTATCTACATGCCATTTTTTGTAAAATTTTAAGGTTTTAACACCGATTTATCAAATATAAATAAAAATCCTAGCTGTTATTACATTTTTTATTGAAGTCCACACGCATTCGAACAGATTGGTATATAAATTACATATTTCCCTATTTCCTGTTTTAAAAAAATAGTCTAATACTGTGCGCGCACTCTGAAAGGACATTTTAACACCAACACCGTGCGCGACGTCTATATGACTGGTTCTAGACAATCACGTGTCCTGACATTAAAACTACATATTTACTCGCATCATCACACTTTCCTTCATATCTTACCCATTTTGAAGCCAACAGAATTAACAATTCATGCATAAGAAAAATCATGAGGATGAGCGTATGATACAATCAATAACTACGTTTCTGCTTTACAAAATTTTCAGAAGGATAAGAATCGAACAATGCGAGCATATTATCACCTAATGTTCTGCATAATAAACAATCATTGCATGAACGTTTGGGAAATATTGGAATATTTGCAAAAAATCATATTTCCCTCAGGCAGAAAATATGATGTTCCCTTGGGTAATAAATCTTCATATTTTCCTCACCATGATTTAACAATAAATGTATGATATTCCAAAGTTTACAAAATGTCTCTTACTAATGAGAAAAATTTAGTCCATGCCCCACTTGGTGAAATCAATTTTTTCCTTTAAGCCTGTAAAAATCCAGGTCACAAAGGATGCCCCGTGGTTTCCTCATGTCCAACAGATAAAAAAAGAAACAGACTTATATTCAATTTCATTGTTTGAATATAAGTAATTGCAGTATCCTTTCACTTTGTCGAATTGCAGACGAAGTGGTTACTGAAAATAAATGTCAATATATCGATAGATGAAAACAAGCACATCACTTAAATATTATAGGTATATCACATTCGAATTCTTATAACATGATACCTAATCATGTGACTCTCACCTGAAAAGTTTCTTAGTACACTGTATATACTATCCAAAGATGCATTTGGAAGAAGTCCACCTTCTAAGGATCTTAAACGTTCAGCCGCAGTATCTGTTTCTGCAAACATTTAATTGTTTTTAGAAAATTATTATTTTAATAGATGGCTTATTTTCTTACTCTTATTTAGTACTATTATTTGGTACATTTGCTCACAACAAAGAATGTACTTAAGACGCTATGCAAAAGAATGTCCACAAATACAGTCAATGTTTTGTCGAATTATTAAAATCAAAATGACATCATGAAAAAATCTCCAATAACTATTAGATTATATGTAGGTAAACAATCTATACAATACATACCTGTCTGCTGATACAAGTACTCTATATTGCGACTTTCAATGCTACAATATAATGAATGAAGTATTGTTTATGAAAATAGACGATTTTGGTAGATCATGAAAAGAAAACTAAATTGTACATTATCAAAGGTAATATCACATTGTTAAAACTACTGTTATAAATCTGAAGAATTCACTTTCTTTTAAGTACAACAAATTACCTTGATTGAGTGCACGTGTCTCCATCACTTGTATGTTCATGATTGACTGTTGTAGTTAATTGTACCCCTCGGTAATACTTTTCGAAGTCTGGTGGAAACAACATGCGATTTAAGATGGATTGAACTTTTGGCAAATCTTGCATCATGACCATTCTTTGATAAGCAGATAGAAAGTTGAAACGGAAGTGTAGACATCCTTGACAAACAGCGCTCATTATGGCTTTGAACTCAACGAAAAACTTTTCGGTTAGCGACCTTAAAACCTTGAACTCATCTTACCAGGCTGAAGCTAGCAGCCATTAACAACAGCCACTAAGCCCGTAGAAGCTAACAGCTAATAAGGAAATTCATCAAAGTACTGAGAGTACTCGAGCAGAAAATTATATTTTACTTAATTATCGACATATTTTAATTAATATCAAAATGATTATTGCTCAATAATTTGTACGAGCATTGACGACTTCCGAAGCAGTAAAGCTCGCCTGGTTAAGAGTTAAAAATGCGTCTTTGTTGGATAGAAATGAAATACGTCTATACGTTATCAAAATAATGTTATCCTAAGTGTAGTCTTATTGATACAAATAGAAAAAACTATATGCATCGTATAAAAAGATATGCTAACGTATTACGATATAAAAGACATGGTAAATTAAAGTAAATTAAAAGGCATAAAACGATACAAATACAATAAAAACCCAAAGCCAATCCAGTGTAGCAAGATAATTTGTTTACATCGAAGCTGAACATCTGCGTGTTTAAAAATTTATGCTCTGGCCTTTTTACTTCCCCAGAAACAACATCAATCGAAAATTAAAAAGATATTGTATTATTACGAATATGAGACAATAGAACACCAAGCATTGTGATTTTATTCTCATAAAAATTTATCATATGCCGCAGTCAAAAACAGAAAGGTGAAATTGGGATTATTTTGTCTCAGCCATGTTTTGACGTGAACCTTCGAAGAATACAACAATGGGTCGGTTGAGCTCACCCGAACTTTGTCATATTTAAGCATTTAGCATTAGGTGAAAGGTGGGCCATTATCTCTTTTATCTTTGCAGTGTGCATCAAACGGATACCAGGGCAGTGTAGGGGACCTATGGGGCTATTATTTCCAGGTCTCAAATTTGGGCTGTAGGGGTACCACCAAGTGGATCCCAATGGTTCTGGCTCAATTCAGGGGTTTATATCTCACTTGAGATTGACCACAAGAACTTGGAAACTCTAGGATTTGGTAGAAGACCTCGAGATATATTCATAATAAGCGCAAGATGGCACCTATGACCCCTACAAGGGTTCAGTTAGCTCACCCGAACTTTGTCATATTATAGCATTTCACAAGGATATATGGATGAAAGGCGGGCCATTATCTCTTTTATCTTTGAAGTGTGCATCAAACGGATACCAGGGCAGTGTAGGGGACCTATGGGGCTATTATATCCCGGTCTCAAATTTGGGCTGTAGGGGTACCACCAAGTGGCTCCCAGGGGTTCTGGCTCAATTCAGGGGTTTATATCTCACTTGAGATTGACCACAAGAACTTGGTAACACTAGGATTAGGTAGAAGACCTCGAGATGTATTCATAATAAGCGTTAGAGGGCACCCATGACCCCTACAAGGGTTCAGTTAGCTCACCCGAACTTTTTCATATTTTAGCATTTCACAAGGATATAGAGGTGAAAGGCGGGCCATTATCTCTTTTATTTTTGAAGTGTGTATCAAACGGATACCAGGGCAGTGTAGGGGTCCTATAAGGCTATTATTTCCAGGTCTCAATTTTGGGCTGTAGGGGTACCACCAAGTGGCTCCCAGGGGTTCTGGCTCAATTCAGGGGTTTATATCTCACTTGAGATTGACCACAAGAACTTGGTAACACTAGGATTAGGTAGAGGACCTTGAGATGTATTCATAATAAGAATTAGAGGGCACTCTAGACCACTACAAGGGTTCAGTTAGCTCACCCGAACTTTTTCATATTTTAGCATTTCACAAGGATATACTCCTTTCTTAATGAGATCGTAATGAATATTCATATCGCATCCAAAACGAGGCTAGCTTTGGTAACAACAATCATGGCTGATGAACTGAAAGTAAAATCAACTTCGCGCGATTTGTCTGTTGTTCCCACTATTACGTTCGGTTTTGTGGAAGAAATTGTTCGAAAGTGTAGCAAAAGTGATGGAGCAAAAGAAATCACCAAGGGCTACAAATACTTCAGTGAAAAATACGTCACAGATGTAAGAGGTAATTGCCTATTTTCGGTTTTGTACGACATGTAAACAAATCTAAGTTACATGTACTTTGTATATAAACAGACAAAAATCTCCGGCTGTGTGAAACACGTAAATACTTAATAGATACAGAGATATCGCACAAATTTACACACAAATATATAGCCTAAGCATTGCAATGGTTGTGACAATATCCATATAACATACCTGGATTCGGTTGCACGAACGTCAGTTAAATTAACTATTACTTACGTAACTTGTCATTAAAAAAATATAACAGCTAGTAACGGTTTTATCTAAAAGTTAATCTAACTGACGTTCGTGCAACCGAACCATTGAATTGATAAAGATAATATTTAATTATGTGTACTTACAACCTGGTGTAGTCTAAATCAATTATGACTTTGAATTTTTAGTGTACGCTTTGGATGGTACTGATGGGTGTCTTGTAAGAGCGAAGTGCTTCAGATCTCAGAAGAAGAATAAGACCCCTGATGATGTGGAGGTTTTTATAATTAACATCATTAAATATATACAGTTGCAAATTTAAGTAAGCATATCTGTATACTTTAAACAGTAACACTAGGAAAAAACTGCTTTATAAGTTTTTGTCATTTTTAACTAGCAAGAATACAAATATTTTTTCAAACTTTGACAATAATATATATGATATGATTCACAGGTAGTAATAAAGAAGGGGTCAGTATTTGGAAGGGAAGACAGCAAATGCTCCTGTGCCATTGGTACCTCGGGATCATGTGGACACATTGTGGGCCTTCTTTATTCTTTAGCCCACATGAAAGCGTCCAACCTTAAGGCGGTTCCTACAGATGTTGCCAAGACATCCTTGCCTCAAACTTGGCATATTCCGAGAGGTATATACAATTTATCATTACCTAGACCTGTACCCCTCCCCCTTTCAAAAACAATTGTTGAAATAATTAAAAAATAATATATAAATAAAATTATATATACAAGTATATACCTACATGTAACATGCAATATCTTAATATGGATATAAATATTTTAAATCAATTTGTGTAAGATTTGATTATGTACATGTATATACTATTTATTCACAATTTTAGGGGAGAAGATCGGCGGAAGTGCCTCCACTGATGTCACAGTAATGGGATATTCTCCCAGCAACCCCAGGAAACCAACCAAGGGAATAAAGTCTACATTGTATAATCCCATCAACACCGAGTGCCTACCACTGGAGGAACTGTGTTCTGCCCTTTCAAACATTGATAAATCTTGTCTTTTTTTGTCAGTGGTAGATCCAGAACACCAACAGAAAGATGTCGGCACAAAGTTTGGAAATTCCCCAAAGGGATCTTCTTTAGCAACACAACAGAAACTTCACAGTGACTACATGCTGAACATCATGGATGCCGAAGATTTTCCACCTTTACCGGTGAGAAAAGTCATGCGTAATAGTGTTTCTGTAGTGTTGGACCACAGTCGAACATTGAAACTGGAGTCGCTCTCAATCTCTGAGGTCCAGGCTAGCGAGATAGAAGAAGCCACCCGACTACAACCAGAGGACCCAAAGTGGCACAAGATTCGTCAGGATCGTATAACTGCTTCGGTAGCAGGTGACATTGTCCGCAGAAGAAAAGGTAAATATATTAGCATGACACAATAAAACGAACTTTAAAAATAATTGGCAATTTATTATGCAATGGTTAAATATGTATGAAGAAAAAATAACATATCTGTATCTTTTCCATCAAAATGCTAATATTATCTATGTATGCGGTATAATAATGCTGAACTGTACACTGCAATTACTTTTCATAGATCCTGAACCACTTGTTGCCAGACTAAAGACAAGCCGCAAGGTTCTGACATCTGCCATGAGACATGGGTTAGCATGCGAAGCTACTGCTGCTCTAGCTTATGTTCAGGTAAATAATGTACCAACAACATTAAATTCATAAAATATTTTTCTTTACCAATTTTGTGTTAACCTTTAATAATCATAATTTGTTTTCATTAAAGGCAATGGATGAGGAGGTAAACATATATCCATGAGGTGTTGTGATTAGCCCATGGTCACCTTGGTTAGCGGCCACCCCAGACAGGAAAGTGTTCTGCCCTTCCCTGGATCCTCCTCATGGTTTGCTGGTAATCAAGTGCCCAGTCAATTCATTAGCTGATTGTGTTTACCTGTCTACGGATGAAAATGGATACCATCTGAAAGAAACACACAAATACTTCCACCAGATAATGACACAGTTAGGAGTAACTGGGCTGAAGTGGTGTCACTTCTTTGTGTGGACACCTGAGGAGTCACATTTGGAACTGCTCCGTTTTGATGCTGACATCTGGCAGGAAATGAAGGAAAAAATGGATCTGTTCTTTTTTAATCATTTGTTAATTTGAATGCATAAACATGAAATAAATTTCAATTCTTTTCACCATCAATAAGTACATTTTTGGTACAGTCAGTGTTTTAATAATTGTTATTAACTATATATTTTCAAAAACTCTGAAAAAATTACTACTTATTCATAAAAGAAACTTATTAATGGTGGATTGATTTTGCAATTCAATGCTTAATAAATCTCTTCTTTGTTAATGAAAAAGGATAACCACACACATTTCAAAGAAAATACTGGATTTCCATAGCCAGAGTACATTTTAATGCATATTTCATTCAGAATTGTGATGTATCTATCAGAAATTTGATAAATCTCTGTAGACAATTAAGAATTTATGCCCACTCTTTAACCAAAGGCCCTCTGAAGAGTGTCAGCAAGTTTGCAACAGTCCAAATCTGATTTATTGTCCCAACCATGCTAAGTGGAATAACACCATCAAAAATATGAAACTCTTTGACACGGCGAATATGGCGCTCAATGTGTATTCTAAGCTATAGCTTGAGTCTCCTCAACCTCTTGCAGAGTAAATTGCCCCTGACTCATTAGAAAAGGTGGGGTATTGATACTTATCCCAGTCCCCTCTAAAACTTTGTGCAGTACAAACCCCTTGTCTGCCATAATGGAGTCCCCCTGGTCAAGTAAATTTAACAGACCACTAAGCTTAGTAATCTCTACATCTGACATGCAGCCAGTGTAGAGACTTGAAACAAAGGTAAGAGCACCATGAGGTGCTATTCCAACCAGTCCCTTCCATGTGTGCGTACTTTTGTATGAGGAATAAAATTTAGAACCAAGCACTAAGGAGGAGGGTTTCTCAGTTTTGATTTCCGTACAATCGATTAGAACTCGTGTTGTGGGGTACAGAGTCCTAAAGCAATCCGGCATTTTCCTATCAACCTATTCTCGAGATGGCCAAATATTAATACTGCCAAGAGCAAAATACAAAAAATTTGCCCAGGTAATGATTTTTCTGCTGACTGTCGAAACATGACAATTAAATCGAACAGATCTTGCGCCATCATACCACATTTGAGGCGGCACAAAAACATGAAGAATTCATCAATAAGAAGCATATTTCTTTGCCTACCAGTCAGATTTGGGTTAGCAATAGCTGACATTTTAAAATAATGACTTGTCATGGAGGAAGCTGCTGGCTTAATAAATTCCAAAAAAGTGGTAAAAACTGAAAATGTCATAAAACCAGTGTAGAACATAATCATTGAATCATCTTTAGAAAATCTCTCAACCCCAAATCTTTCTATTGCAAGCCTCTGCTGAAGTCTTTCAATGTTTTCATCCTGTTCTTTGATCATGCTTTCCAGCATCTGGATTCTCTCTTTGTCTGAAGTTACAGCCACTTAAGCTTCTGCCAATGGACAGCTAAAAATTCAAATGTTGAAAATACTTAATCTAATTTTTTAATATTATGTGATACTTACATTACAGGCATTTTTCATATCTTGGACTGATGTTCCAGCATCAGCCCTTCAGAGAATGAGTCGTTTGGTGATAAGTAAATCATCAAAAATGTTATATAACAGTTGCAAACTGATTTTCTATTTCACAGCTTGACAACTGAATATTATTTTGACAATGATTTAAAACTGATGATCCAGCATCATTGCATTCTGACCAGCAGAAAAAAACTTAATCTTAATATTCAATTTATCAGCATATTACAAATTGATCAAATTGATTATTTGCACAGTTCAGTTCATTGAATCATAACTTATCCTTGATATGAAAGATTTAATATTTTTCATTTATACCTCTGTATAAATTTTGTACATATAATATTACAAAATATACTTGCTATTGACCTCATAGCCAGTAAATAGGTATATAATTATAATATCCCACACAGGAAGATGGATATTATAAAATGTATTATAATTTATTTACTCAATGACTTACCTGTTTTCATGGAGTAACCAATTAGATGAACCTAGCTCTTCGTCATTGCCGGTTGCATCATCATCAGTCTTGCAACGTTTCTGGGGGAGTGGAGTTTTAATGATCTGTCTCCTTTGGGTTGACTCCTTGCTCCAGTTAAATAACGATGGAACACTGCTGGGTCTGAGAGTTTTCCTCACTGGAGTCCATTTAAAATCTTCTTTTTTGAAGTGTCTCTAACAAACAACAGCTTCTTTTGAAATCTAAGTTTAATAAATAATGTAATACTGTAGGGGTTCAAAAAATTGAGACAAAATGTTATACTCTTCGTCCTGCCCAGTCTGATTATTCATTCCCTTTTAATTCCTTTCAGTTGTAGATGTTATAATTTGTAAACATTAGATATTATATATGGGTCTACTTCCTAGAAATATCCATAAAATATTAAGAATGTTTGTTGTGGTTTATTTTTTTTTATAATAGTAACATTGTTTTATCTAGAAAGAATAATCTAATCGTGTTGAGGCTACGCTAGAACATTTTATCTATGTTTAATCATGTGACAAGAGTAACGCTACATGTACTGCATTCACTACAAAACTTTAACCTAATGCATGCAGGTTCCGGTTAAATCTAATTTATAAAGATGTTACTCGTATCTTTATGTGCATATCAGGATAGATACGAGGCAAGTTGGACATCAAATCACGATAAGCTGATGTAAATATGTGTACAGTGTTGTAAACAAAGTTATTTCACCATTAAACCTTACGTTAAAAAGTGGCCCTGGATCCCTTCTGATAGCATGAATCCATGATTTTCGGAGTTCCTTATTGATGGGGATTTTGTGGAACGATAACTCCGGGTGTAAACGACCGTTGCCAGTACACTGAGGCACGCAACAATGTCGATCGTTCTTCCCTTGCGTTGCAGCCGCCATTGTTGTGCTTTAATCGATCAACCGACCTTAGCCTCGTTTTGAAATCAAACGCAGGGCTTATGAATATTCTTTGAGAATGGAGTATAGGGGTGAAAGGCGGGCCATGATCTCTTTTTATCTTTGAAGTGTGCATCAAACGGATACCAGGGCAGTGTAGGGGACCTATGGGGCTATTATATCCCGGTCTCAAATTTGGGCTGTAGGGGTACCACCAAGTGGCTCCCAGGGATTCTGGCTCAATTCAGGGGTTTATATCTCACTTGAGATTGACCATAAGAACTTGGTAACACTAGGATCAGGTATAGGACCTCGAGATGTATTCATAATAAGCGTTAGAGGGCACCCATGACCCCTACAAGGGTTCAGTTAGCTCACCCGAACTTTGTCATATTTTAGCATTTCACAAGGATATAGGGGTGAAAGGCGGTCCATTATCTCTTTTATCTTTGAAATGTGCATCAAACGGATACCAGTGCAGTGTAGGGGACCTATGGGGCTATTTTATCCCGGTCTCAAATTTGGGCTGTAGAGGTAATATCTGACTTGAGTTTGATCACAAACACTTGAAAACACTATAATTAGGTAGAGGGCCCCAGAAGTAATCATAATAAGCGTTAGAGGGCACCTATGACCCCTTCAAGGGTCCAGTTAGCTGGCCCGAACTTTCCATTGTTTAGCTTTTCACCATGATAGGCTCCCAGGGTTCTGGCTTATTTCAGGGGTTATATCTGACTTGAGTTTGATCACGATAACTTGGAAACAGAAACACTAAAAATAGGTAGAAGAATTAAGGAGGTATTCATAATAAGCGTTAGAAGACACCTTTGTCCCCTAAAAAGGTTTAGTAAGCTTACCCTAACTTTGTTTTATTTCTGCATTTCACAACGATTTACGGGTGAAATGCTAAAATACCTCCTTTACCTAATCCTAGTTTTACCAAGTTCTTGTGGTCAATCTCAAGTGAGATATAAATCCCTGAAATGAGCCAAAACCCCTGGTGGTACCCCTACAGCCCAAATTTGAGACTGGGAAATGATAGCCCCATAGGTCCCCTACACTGCCCTGGTATCCGTTTAATACACACTTCAAAGATAAGGAAGATAATGGACCACTTTTAACCCCTATATCATTGTGAAATGCTGAAATATGACAAAGTTCGGGTGAGCTAACTGGACCCTTTTAGGGGTCATAGGTGCCGTCTAACGCTTATTATGAATACCTCCTGGGGTACTCTACCTAATCCAAGTGTTACCAAGTTGTTGTGGTCAATCTCAAGTGAGATATAAACCCCTGAATTGAGCCAGAACCCCTGGGAGCCACTTGGTGGTACCCCTACAGCCCAAATCTGAGACCGGAAAATGATAGCCCCATAGGTCCCCTACACTACCCTGTTTTTCGTTTGATGCACACTTCAAAGATAAGGAAGATAATGGACCACTTTTAACCCCTTTATTGAAATATTCTAAGTCTGTCCCGATTTATTGCTTCCATCGCTTTTGGGTGATTTTTGGTAAAAATACACATACTTGTGAAAGAAATACAGATGATATCGATAAAGGGGAAAATATCCAAAAAGTCTTCATTGACACATTATCATTTTTCAATCATAAAAAGTTTACAGGAACGAAATCAAATTTTTTACGAAGATTTATAATGGGAAATGTTTACATCTTTTTACTATTCGGGACACATTTGGAATACCATTTTTTCAACGTCAAAATCTGGGCTGAATAATGGTTGATGCAATGCAAAATCCCCGTAGACTTTCTTCTTTTGGGTGTGATACGGATCCGTATCAGTCCTCTAGGGCTGCTAACCTGTATCAGCCCCAGAGGCCGATGTCCATGTGATATCATCTGTATCACATATGCAAAAAACTTGTACTTATTACTAAGTATGTAATGAGTATCAGCCTTGCAGATCGTCATCGATCGTGCAGACTCCGTGTCAGTCATGGAGTCCAATCAAGATATTGAATTAAGCTGTAATAACGGAAGGAAATCCCCACTTGAATACAATAATTCTATTTTCGGTTTTATCCTTATAAACGTACAATCTGGATATGTGGATATATGTCTCATTTACTGGTCTCACTGTCGTGTATCCGCGCCGGTTGTGACGCGTTTGGATAAAGTGGAAATGGCGGCTCCGTTTGTTTCTTGACAAGTTTTTATGTACATTAAAAAGATCGTCAAATCTATTTAAAAGCATATTAAATCTTCAAAGTTCTACGAAGTTTATGTTAAAATTATGTAAATAAGCATTTTATGTCGATTAATTTTGAACAACGGAACGGGTTTGGATGAGCTTGTTTGTCAAAATAGGAACGGTCTGGATACGCATCTGATACGGTTTGGATGTGGTTAATATGTTGTTATCCCTAAAAAGAACAGAGGAGAGTGTCAGACTCGGCACGTTTATTTATTAGCATGCACACATATTATTCAGAATTCTCTCGATTTCATAATTCCGGGAAGTAGAGTTATCTCCCATGAAACAATAAAAAAAATATAATGGGGTACCTGCAAACGGCCTTACAGTACTACAATGTGAGGGCGAACAGTTCTTTTAGTTATCCCATCGCAAAGAGGATATAGCATCGCTACTGTGCGATATACATGCCCTCACTGCAAATCATGCTTTCAATATTATGGATATATTTATGTGATAGACATATGAAGTCACATTGTTTAAAAAAAATAAACATACACGATTATAAATATTATTTCAGAATAACTTAAAATACACATCATATAGTCGATTGCCATAAAAGTAGTAGATAGTTGTTTGTTAAGGTGTTTATATGATGTATTACTTTTTAGGTTAAAAGTGAAAAACTTTTTTTTACATTGTTTTATATAGTTTTATTGTGTTCCTCAAGTTTTAACACATATTTTCTTTATATTTAAAATCAAAGAAATTATTCTTTTGAGATGTTAGTAAAAAAAATGATATAACTATATATATACATTTTCATTTTTTTTTCATGTGATAACACAAACTTATCAATTTTGTATACTATATTCAGTCCAATAAATTCAAATGACGTGTAATTGAGGTACAAGTGGGGTTTGCTTATTTGTATTCAAATATTTAATCGTACAATTGCTGAGAATCTATACTACATTAAAATAATAGACTCGAATTGTTGGGCTTTAATACTGATAAATCGGAAGAGTACTGCCTTTCGTTTTATATATTTTAAACATCATTGGTACTTGAAGATTACCAATTTTTTTTTTCTCAATTAAGCTTTGCTAATTAATAATCAGTGAAAATTCCTAAAAAAATCTCTGAAATCATCTGAATTTTTTGGATTTTACAATCTAGCGAATGCGCAATACATTGAATTTCACGCTAACGGGATCTTTAGTTTATTTTTCCATTAATCATATTTGCATTAATAAACTCAGAAACGATAATGCAAATACGTGTAAATTTTCATTGGAAATTTAATTGCTATATGTTGTATTCATATATATTTATGTTTTTTTTTATGAGAGAAATTATAAAATAACAAATATACATATCTACTTAGTACTTACTTTTGTCTTCGTGATGGCAAAAAAAAAAATTTGATTTCATGCATAAAATTCACAATATATTTCTGAAGAGAGTGAAGACGTAATATATAGAATGTTTTATCGTTGAATGATAAAATATATATTTATATCCTACGGACCCGGTTTTACGAAAGAAAGCGTTCCGTGTATTGTCTTTGTAGCAAAGAAAATACGTGTACATGTACGTTGTTGAAAAAGTGTTAAATGTTTACATTATATGGATTAAATTTTTAGATGAAAGGTAATTACAGTCTCAAAATGTTTTATTATGATTAATTTGACTGTTATTTTTATTCAAATTCATTAATTTTCTCCAAAATCGTTTCGGGGCTATTCTGTAATTTTCTGCTACATTACGGGAATAAAGGAGGCGTTCTAACTGTCCATGGTGAGGGCCTTTCCTAAGACACAGTTAGATTTATTATTAGATTTATTCTAACTAAAAAAGTGTAGTGAAATTAATAGCATTGCTTTGTTATGTAAATGTCAACTATACGGCGTGTCGATGTATCTATTTCGTATATGTCCGATATGCAGTGCCAACCCGGGCACGCACGGGTCAAAGTCTAGTTAAATAAATATAAGTAATATGGAATCATTCTTTGGAT
The DNA here is from genome assembly GCA_015776775.1 of Magallana hongkongensis. Classification (NCBI taxonomy): domain Eukaryota; kingdom Metazoa; phylum Mollusca; class Bivalvia; order Ostreida; family Ostreidae; genus Magallana; species Magallana hongkongensis. The sequence continues at coordinate 142,310 of CM027475.1, read as the reverse complement.
ACTGTGAGGTGATAATTTCACTTCGGGTTTTATTGGATTTGACCACGCCCCGATCAAAATTATCAATTATATACTAAATATACCATTTTATCAGAAGAAAAAAATATGCTTGTCTACAGAAATGAACTTAGTCATGACGTTTATGAAACTGTCGGACAGGAAAGAAAAATTCACCGTCTGTATATTAAGTTCTTTTGATCTTGTGCATGCTGTGTAATTGAATGGTCAACTATCTTTTAAAAAGATGTATCTTCGATTGCACACCGATAAAATGCAAACTGCTAATTTATGTCTAAAATATAAAAAAATGCTATATCTTAAAATTATTCAAACCGTACCATTTGCACAATTTATATTTTAGCATCCAAACCGGAATAATTTAATCATCCAAACCGTACTACTTCTTTGGCAGGTGCATGAAGTTATTGCTATTCTTATACATATTAATGTAATAAAAAAATATTGAAATTATTTCATTTTGTTAGTGTAGTGTTTTAAATTAATTTTGGCTGCTTCAGATTTTAGTAGGTGTTATATTATCTACGTTATCCGAAATAGATCGACTTATTTTTTGCGTTTAAATGACACGTTAACGACTGATATTCCTATAAAGAAGTCGTTACTATTAACGATGAACAAAAAAACGCATACTTTTTTCAACTGCAAAATCTTCAGAAAAATATGAATGATTATTACGATATTCTAATTAATATTTACCTCGTTGTCGATAGAAAAAAGGACACAACACTCATTGTTTTTGAAGTGGATACGCCATATTCACGTTATCCAAACATGTCACTACCGGCGCGGATACACGACAGTGGGTCTTACACTTGTTGCATTCAATTTTTGCCGACATTTTTAATTAACACTATTATTCTCAAGAAATTTTGACCTTTTACACTTTCAAACTATCAACTATGGTAACGTGATTATGAAAATTTATAAAATCATTTGATTAACCATGTTGGAAAAAAAATTATATATATATATATATATATATATATATATATATATATATATATATATATATATATATATAATGTTTTATTGGTATTTGAAATTTCCTTCTATCGAATAATGATACAGTAACTTATATATAACATTCAAATAAACACATCATTCAAGTTGTGAGTACTCATGTAGCTGAAATTTATTTTGTTTGAAATTCAAATAAACAAAATTTTATAAAATTCACAGTGTACTAGTCATTATCAAAAATGATGAAAAAATAAGACATATATTATACACAACTGGTGTTTTTCATTGGATTCCTGTTGTTTTTGTTCTTTTGTGCATTGATGTTCTGTTGTAGCTTTGAAATTGTTTGAAAACGCAGCCATCTGACCAATCTGTTGTAAAAAAAAGAAAAAGAAATGAAGAGTTCCTTAATTTTTTCAAACCATTTTTTTTTCAATGTGAAAATGTTAAGTTACTAAAAGGGACAAATTAAAATCAGCTTACAGAAAACGTTTCCTTTCTTGCAAACAGAGTATCATTTTCCACTGAAAAGAATATACACAAAGTATCTAAACTGGAAAAGCAACTAAAGTGAAAAAAATAAGGCATTGAGACTGATACTTAGTTTACATAAAATCTTTACATGTGAGTATGAAAAATACAAGGATCATTCAATACAATCGATTTTGAATGATGTTTCGAGAGAAAATAATTCTATGGGGATGAAAATTATTGGATAAGCATAGTACGATTTTATCTGAGTCAATTTTTAAATGTTTATAAGTGAATCATAATTTTTTTTCATTAATAGAAAAAAAAATAATTGGATGAGAGGATTTTTACCAATTTGCCTTCTATACAGTAGTATAAATTATCACTGCACAAAACATAAAATGTCACTTACTAATGAGATATGTTTAGTCCATGTCCCACTTGGTGCTGTCGATTTCTTCCTCTCAGCATGTCAAAGTCAAGGTCGCCAAGGATGCCCCGTGGCTTCCTCCTGTCCAACAATAAACATATAAGTAATTAACACAGATATAGAATTTAAATATTAAAATATGGGTAACGTAAGATAGTCTTGTTCACAAAAATAATCTAAATTTCCAGAATATCTTAATAAAGCATAGAATACAAAATTATTTACATGTAAATGGCCCCTTCCCCCTCCCTAGAAAAAAGGAATTATAAGAAATAACCCCCAGGTTTTTGATTTCTATACAAATATGAATGTGTAATGCAAATTTCTTTTTCTTTGCCTCACGCTAGATTCTTGTACATTTTATTTCGGAAATGAGATGTATTTATATGAATTTCATGGTTAAATTATTTTATTTGTTACATAAACAAAGTAAAAATTTTATTTCTTAATTATCATCATTATAGTTTCTATCAATATGATAAAAAAAAATCAAAAACTCAAGTGATTGTGATATTAACCAGACTTTAAAAACATCCATTCAAAGAACAAAAATCTTACGTTTGATTCTGTATATTCTCTACCATGAATATTTAGAGACATACCTTTCATATAAGGTTTTGTCTGGGCTATCTCTGTCTGGGGTGTGTGTAGCTAATGACGACATCACAAAGCACAAGGCGATGGTACAGATTAACAGACACTTTGCCATAGTAGTTTTATCTATAGAATAAAGAAACACTGCATTTTTTTTATTGGAATCGACAATTCGTATTTCAAATCGGTTCTGGTAAACAACCATTGAAAACCTAGATAGAAAACAAAAAAAAAGGAGAAATTATATTTGAGTCAAATTTTTTGAAAAAATCTTCTCTATTCCGAAAAGACAACCGATGCTGATTTGTATTCTGCAGTACTTATAAAAAATCAGTAGCACTTCATTAGGAATTTCTCGTACCTGAAGATTAATGACAAATCCTGATTGTAAAAGTTTCCTTTTTTTCTTTTTTCTTTTTATTTTGAAGAACTGCGCCAAATTTGTATGTCATTTTATTGACCTTTTTTATTTACCACAGTTAAGTCATTATTCTTATAGAATACAAAATGCCAGATCCGTTTCATATCTACAAAAGGTCAAAGTTCTTCAATTATTTTGCAAACTCATTTTGATGAACAATGTGAACAATTAAGTGAAAAAATGTAAATTTTATTTTTGACTACTATGGAGGTTACTTATGCCAAAAACTTTTTTATGATATGACTCGTTTTTATTGTCTAATTAACTATATTAAAATGGATTAAATTCAAAACTTTGGACAAGTTCCATTCAAACAAAAAACCTGGTATTAGAAACCTTTCCAAGTCGACCGTTTTTAAGAAAACCACATCATAGTATATGTAAAATCTGGGCTGCGTTTTACAAAACAACTCATGACAAAGTCCTAACTTTTTCGGTCTCATTGAATGCTCCATAAATAAATATAGAAAAACATTTGTATAAAAAATGCAAATGTTTTAAGTATGTTTGTTCAGTGTTAAGTACAAGAAATCAGAGGCTTATTAAAAAGAGCTTTTTATTTTTTGGTGGTAAGTTCTTTTGTAAAACGCAGCCCTTGTTTTTCCTAAAAACTATTCAGAATTACATCTTGCTAACTTTGTTTTCTTATTGATAAAATTGATAAATGTTTGTATCGTGTTATTTTACGCAAGTACATGTAAAAAAGGTGTCCTGCAAAAAAGTAGTATGAACAATTGAATTGAAATATCTTAATACATATTTGAAGATCTTATTCCAAATATCAAAATATCAAAACTTAAGAACAATCAAACAATAGGAATTTTTTTTAGCTTATCTGTTTTGTACTACATTAATTTGGGAAAGCGATGATACGTATAATCTATCATGATTCAAATTACATTTGTATTAATAATGGTATTATAAATAATTTATTTTGCTTTCATTACTTAAAAGCTTTTGTGAAACAAAAGAAATTTTAAAAAATCAAAAGCAATCTAACAAAAGAAATATACGTAATTCACTCAATATCTTTTTAATTTTTAGTATTCCATTTCCAAAAAAATGTATGATTTTATACAATCAAAACGTTGTCAAATCTGTATCATGTTAAATATATCTATGGAAAATCACCAATGTAAGAGATACAATTTTAAAAGCAATGGCAGAGGCAATTTATAGATAGTACTTACCCATATTGATGTCCAAGATGCAAATGCTGCAGAAAGACACGCGATCCGGTTTTTATACTGTTCGTGTCCCACTCCCTTTCTTATAATGAGACTCAAGGCCATCGTTTTTAACTTTAATAATTATTACATGCCGTCGACGATTATTAGGCAATCGCAATGAAATCCCAAAATTTTATTGTTTGGACCTTGATATATATTATCACCACCATAACCGTGTGTATAGAATTGATTTACGGATAAAATTAGTTATATTAATATTTTTTTTATTGATATTAAATACCATTATTGCCAACATTATTAAAAAATCAAAGCACTGAGGTACCGACGGGAGTTGATTTTATCGATTATTGTTTAATTGAAAATCAACGATATGTTATTTCGCATGACAAGTAGTTTCATATATGTATTTGAATTTACGCACATTGTTAATGATATGAATTATCGGACTTTTTCGACAAGAATTTCGAAAAAACCCCAAATGAATCGAATCACGAACATTGTGTTATATTTTAAAATATGATCGATTCCATAAACTACGTTTCAGTAATCAAAATATTTCTGAAAAATTGTATGAATCAAAGTAATCCAAATTCTAGTTTCGTTTAACCAGACACTCGGCTTTCTCCGTCATTATCCGACAAGCAAGATAGACTGTCTGCTTGTCGGAGCTTTCCGGAGACAGCCGAACGTCTGGTTGAACGAGACTATATCTATTGAACTTTAGAGTAGGAATACATATACGACTACAAAAAATATCTAAATTGTTCGTACCATTTAAAATCTCACTATTTTCAAGGTATTTATAAATAAGTTTCCTTGAAAAACAATGCTTCAGAATACATTACATCGAATTTATCAGTTATTTTACTAAAAGTTGTCAGCCTTATTGATTTATGCTTAGGTCCGAACACTGTTTCACATCCGGTTTGCCAGAGTAACTGCATTGGAAAGTTGATTAAAATCAACTCCCAAAAATATTATCCAACGAGATTAAATGCATAGACTTACAATGTTTTTTAATCAATCGTTTTCCAAGCACAAATTAATTCATACGTAAAGAAATTTAAAAAAAATTATGAAGTGTATTTATTAACATGATAACGAGGCAATAAAACAATGATATGGCTTAACCTTCTTAATCCTAATTAAATTTTGTAATTATATATCGGTCGAAAGCAAACAAGAGCAAAAGAGAATAGATTTAACCTATCCCGCAAAACAAGTATTTCTTCATTCATATTTTTAATTACAGAGTAAAACAAGTAAAAAAACAAAACTGTCTAGGACCTTTTAAGAAGATTAGAAGTATTACATAATAAGTACTTTGATAAGGAAACGCTTCCTGTGAAGAATTGCTTGAAAAGGTGTTTCGAAGCTAATATTACTATTTTCCTGGGACATATACGGATTTGTTATTATACATTCTCAGTATTGTAACCAATCCCCAAAGTCTTATTTAAGTATTCTTAAGATTAGAAGATACCGAGGATTTCCCTTAAGAATTAATTATTTGATAAGCGTAAGCTTTATAAAATTATATTACATTTTTAGTCTGCCACAAATATCCTCAATCCACATATTGCTTAATTACTCTATATTTGTAAATACCTCGGGGTTCAAACGATGCATATGTTTATTCAAAAGTGTGAAAAAGATTTTTCCGTTTAAACGCTCCCTTTAGCTTATCAGGTTTCATGATATGGCTAAAAATGTGATGTCTACTGGGACCAGGATGATAACATTGAAATATCATGCGAGGTATTCCGCGTGGCTTCCGAATGCACGCGGCTATGTTAAGGCTGTCTGAAGCAAAATATATATCGAAAAATGATACTATTTTAATTATCGAAAAATACTTTAACCGAGCGAAAACTTTTATTCAAAAATTAACGGTGACATCCAACACTATATTTGATGTATTTTTGTGACATCATATATTTCTCTTAAGCACGAGACGGGTGTATTATAACACGGTAAATAATCTATAAAAATCGCATCGGCGCAAGTGAATAATGACATTAAATCAAAAATATTTTTATGAAAAATCCTTCGATAAGTAATGTATTTTTCAGTTCTTGCTGGGGATTCATATAAATATTTCGTTTATTTGAAATATTGTCAAAACTTTTTGCACCGCCATCGAAATTAGGCACATTTTTACCTTTTAGACTCGATTTACACAAAATCAGGTCAATCCGTAGGTTTCCCCCAGCAAGATTCACATTGGTACTTAATTTCTCTCCCGATTTCACGTAAAATATAATAAGATTGTTTTTATCTTTCACTTGCGCCTAGCCGTTTTTATATGCATATACATAACACCATTCATTAGATTACATATAGCCGGGGGAGTCTTAAAACCATTAGTTTATGAATAGTTATTTACCTATTACGAAGCTTTAAACGGTTGATTTTTTTATACTCCATATCGGTGATATTGAATTTAGTATTTCTAGTATTTGTAACAGTGTCTATGTAAAGGAATTAAGCGGTTTTTTATGCACAATGAATATCACTTATTACGTTACAATACACTTCCTAAGAACGATCGAAAGGAATGCAGATCGTGACGTCAAAGTTAACTATGACGTCATATCTTATGGAGTACAGACAAGTGACTTTCTACATATCGCTGTGAAATGAATCGGGCAGCCTTAACATAGCCGCGTGGAGAAAAGATGTTAACATTCACCATTTTAATCTCCGTAAGAAACCTGTTTTCGTTCCTGTGTATTTTTTCGAGTGGAAAATGATAATGTGTCAAAGAAGATATCTTGGATATTTTGCCTTTTATCGATTTCAATTGAACGTCTTCCACAGGTATGTGTATTTTTATTAAAAAATCGGCCAAATGTACTGCATAAATATCTTGGGACAGAATTTAGTGGAGATTGCTCATTTTCTATTAACCAGCTTGGAACGAACTATTACTAAAAGGAATTTCTAAATCATTACAAAGATTGTTTGATTAATCTGAATTATTTCTCCATAATTCAGAGATGTTGATTTTCAAAACTGATTCTAAGAACTTCACCGATTTTGTGTCAGCTATGATAAATCTTCTCATCAGAGCTCTTCTTTAAAAGAAGATCAATACAGTTAAAAATGGCCAGGACCATCGAGTCTTAATAATTTGTCATCTGGTCGTCGTTGAACGAGACATTTCTGTGAATCAAAATAGTAATAATTGCTTAAGACCTTGAACTGATTGACAAAAATATGCGACAATTTTGACACATATACTTTTTGTACTATTGATAATCTTTCAAACACATTCACCACGGCACTAAAATCAATCACACGTTTTTTAAAACATTACTTAATCAAGACTGCAAAAAAACCCGAAGATACATTAAAAAAGGCTGCAAAACCATTTGATCTAATTCAAATATTTAATTATGTTTCTTGACTGACAACTAATTTTTTTATCCTGCCAATGACAAATTATTGAATTTAGCTTTTTATCATCCCAGCAGGCAAGCAAATTTTGATAATCTTTTAAATTAGCGATTGTTGATTTTTAAAATGTTTTTCAACGTATAAATTTTATTGTTGATTCAACAATGAAAACCAATGAAGGGTTATGCCTTACCAAACACTTCTGTTGAGATTGTCAATCTTTCTTTACGCATGCAAAAGTATCAAAACAAGTTATTCAGTAGTTATTTGTTTTTTGACGCAGTGCTGACAATTAATTGGATAAATAATGTGGTTGTGTTTCGATAACTATTTCAGTTATTAGATAAGACCAAGATTGTCTTTTTTTTCAAAGTCATACATTGAAACCGGTCGGGAAATTTTATCTTGTAGGGTTTCAATATTTTCTTTAATTTTGATCATTATGATAATTCTAATTCTAATTTAATTTGAATTCAAATATTTAAAGTTGAATATTACACCAAAATAGCATTTCACTTATGGTTAAAGGATCACTTCTCAAATATAACTTTGCGTTTAAAAAAGGAAATATATTTGTTTATAATTTTATACGATAAAAAGAATTGGGGGAAAAAAAAAGAAAATCTGATTTGATTGCAAGTAATACATTGTAGAATTTAAACTATTATATTTTTAGAAAGATTGCTTGTTATCAAAAAATGATCCACATTCGATCAACATTGTACTGATCCCGACAAGAATGATAGCAATTTAAATAATCAACAAATTATCTAAAAAACTAGAATGTTTGGTTGTAATATGGTTTGTACATTAACCGACATTTATAAACAAATTGTTTTTCGGCTTCAAATGAAGGAATATTGCTGAATTTTAATTTGTTTTGCAATTTTAATCGGAATCAGATTGTTTTAATCGGCATTGGTCAAATTTAAAAAATATAATTTTTTCTAGAATTAAATTTTTCTAGAATTTTGTTTTATTTAATATTTAAAAAAAAATGATTTTAATCCACATGTTACCAAGATTTAAACAGATGGTTTATTTTCATCTCATATATAATTTATCAAAAAATTAAACACGATATAGATATTACTGGATTATATTGATTAGACATTAGTATGCAGCAATGTTTATAAGGTGCCCCGGAGCAAAAATAGGGCTGAAAAACGATATTCTTCAAATTAACAAAGAAATAGTTTGATCGGGAGTATTTCTAAAAAATTTTATATCATATATTGACAACGATGTCAGACATAATACTTTTGTGACGTCATACGTACTTCGATGCACGTGACGAATATTTCCTAACATTGCATATTGTCTGATTAAATCGAATCGGCGCAGGTAAATAATAGATACTTTTAAGAAAAATGTTTTGTTATATCATACACTTTAGAGTTCTTGCTTGGGCCTCAAATAGATATTTCGTTTATTAAAGATATTGCTTTAACATTTCGCCAAATCAACAAAATAAGGCACAATTTTACGAATTGAAAGCGATTTTCCAAAAATTGGGTGTAAATCCGTAGGTTTCCCAAGCATGATCCACTTTGGTACCCGTATTCTTAACCGATTAAACTTAAAATATTCGAAAACTGTATTGATCTTCTACATTCGCCAAGCATTATTTAGTTCTTTACACGTAACAGGCAGAGTCTCCAAACCACCAATTTATACACAGTCTTTTACTACAGATTAATGATTTAATTCTGGTTGTAACGCGCTTTCTGATTGGCTAAAAAAATTATTTTATATAGTATAAAGAATGTTGCCGACGTCATAGTAAGACTAACGTCAACAACGTATCAATACGCCTGACGTTACGTTTTAATTTCGGAAAATTTTACGTAATTTTAAAGGCCAAATAACCGTTGTTATCTATACAGAAGAGTAAAAAAATTAAATTATAAGCGATGAATTCAATATCTATTAGTTTTATACGATATAAAATGGTTTGAAACAGTTCACACTTCGCAGTTTATAAAGCGTAAACTGCCCCAAACCATTTTATATCGTATAAAACAAATACATATTGAATTCATTCCTTAAATTACATGAATGAATTCTGTAAGGGGAAACAGGATCATATCACGTGACTATAGTTGCAATGATGCATTGATGTGCTTACTCTTTTATGACGTCATAATGAATAGGATTGTATATTGCTATGATGTCATGTATTCATTATGAGGTCATACAGGATTTGATAGATCTTTTTCCCGTACTTAACGGTCTTAACGGCTCTAAAGTAGTCATTGTCACAACATGAGATGGTGGAAATTTAACATTTTTAATTTTAGAAATGTAACGTTAAATGTACAAAATCATCAGCGGTTAATATAATCATATATATATTCTGATAATGATCTATTAATGTTAATTGACTAATCTAAATAATGCATAACTTTTTTGATGGTTGCAAACAGAATTTATCACAGAGGTAAGGGTTATTCTTATTGTAGTATCTCTCTTAAATGCCAAGAAAGTTACCATGAAATTTTTTTTAAGTTAAAAAGCATATGCTAAGGCTGATATAAGAAATTTTAAAAAAAATCATGTACAATCTTTTTTGTGTCATCATATTTTGTTCAAATTTAGAATAAAAAACTTCAGCAATATATTGTTAAATTATGATATTGCTATGTTGAAAAGCTAATATTGTAAACAATTTTGAAGTTTGTTTTCGTTCTCAAAATTATTGAATATTATTTGCAAATAAATTCAATCAAATAAATTAATTATTGCAGAAAATTAAAATTGTTAAAAAAAAAATCATAAGGTCAGAAAAGAGAGGTATTATATTTCCTATCAAAACATCTCCCTTTCAAGGTTAGAAAATAGTCAATAAAATGATATATGTTGTAGTGTACATTTTCGATCAAAATTAATCGACAAATAATTTTACACTGCAACCCCCTGTTTCCCCTTAACATACCTGCGTATCGTATATTTATTCACATCAAACTTGTAACACTACAGTGTGTTAAATAATAATGAGTGTCGCAGGGTCTCATGTGAAATGAATAACGCCGACTCCCTGATATTGATTTCAGCTATACACGGGTTCTTTATTTCGAGGATTATATTAATGAATTTAACCTATAAGTACAAACACAGTCACAATTAGTTACATAATACATACGCAACATCGAACGGTAATTTAGAATATTTGAATAAAAAGAATTATAAGTAATTTACAATTAATATATTTCAATTACAAGGTAAACAGAAGCTTACCAGGCATCCAGAACTATGAAATTACAAATATGAGTTGACAAAATATATGAAATATCTTGTACAGGTAAGGTAATGGTACACTTCACTGTGTCTACCATCAAGGTAAAAGTCGTGGGGTTGGGGAATTGGCGGGATTTACGCTATTTATAGTGAGTTAGTAAAGTCATGCATATTAATGAATTCATTCATACATTCACTCATTCACCTCTCATACACGCTCGATTGGCAATGCGCGGCAAATATAAATACGCAAAAGTTTTATATAACAACTGCGACACGAGTATATATCCATCTTTGAACCAGGAGATCATGTCATCAGAAATGTAAATTTTTCGACCTACATATAATGTCATTTCATGCATATCTTTTATAATTTTATGCTATGCTATGGTATGCGATTTTTACTATATGCTATGAGATTTCTCTGATCGATATGACGTATGATGTCATATTTTACTCAGAAAACATGTCGATTTTAACTTTATCTCTGGTTTAAATTATATAATTTAATTCTGGTTGTAACGCAGCATTTAATTGTATAAAAAAAATTAGATAAATTTGTATAACCAGCAGGCATGTTCACGAAAGTTTTCTAAGATATGACCTAAGTGTGTTCCTAAGATATAACTTAGGAAAAAAGTTAGGAACACCCTAAGATCAACTTAGGACACGTCTTAAGATGTAGCTTGACGGTAACTTAGGAACATCTTAAGTTAGGATATCCTAACCTTCTACAACCATTCTTATTTTTCACATTATTCATAAAAATCGAATTTGAGAGACTTCTGTGGGGACAAATCATCAAACATGTTGCCAGAGAAATTGTACGTGGCGGTAGTTACATGTAACACAATAGGCCAAAAACTAGTAATTTTATCGTATACATTTTTAAAAATTTACATTTAATTAAATATATCAATTAGCAATAAAAACTTATAAATAGTTGAAGATATCAACAACAACAAACAAAATACAAACAAACAAAAAACAAACAAAATAGAAAAAAAATATAAAAAATTTAAACAGCACCCCCAGAAATCCAAATTACTTCTTTATTCGATGAAAATATTATCAGGACAGAATAGGCTTACAAGCAAATAATCATTTAAATAACACGTTTTCATTCTTTGAGTGTAAATTAACATTTGATAGTCTTGTCATTCAAGTTCTGTTATACATAAACATACGCTTTTCATAGAATTTAGCGTTACATGTAGAAACACAACCAATTTCCCTTTAATCTGTCATATATAGAATACACGATGGTAAATAAGAAATAAGTTGTAATATGTAAACGATGGGACCGTTGGACCGAGCGCAGTTTTAACACAGTGCAATTTGATTTTTGTATGATAAAATCTATTTAAAACGCACACAGAAGGATCCGCCTGCCTACTCATACCATTTGTCAAAGTTAAACTAAACGTCGCGTGCTCAGTCTACATTATGACGTCATATTTCAGACGTAAAACGTTCAAGTTTTGTCTTCGGAAATAGCCGAAGAGAGTTACGAAGATTATTTTTTTCAGAATGAAGTGAGAAAATTTCGAATGATCACGCATGGCTTATATAAACCGATGTTTTACTTTTTAGCCAAGAAAATTTGAAAAACTTTATCCAAAAGTAATCCAAACAATGAATGTAACTTACTTCGTATATATTGTATACATTAAAAATAAGTGAATAATTTTCATTTGTCAAACAGAGACAGTATTTGCTGGAAAAAATTTGCTTAATTTGTCAGCTCACAGGCAAGCATGTAGCAACGGGAAAGTTCAGGGGGGGGGGGGGAGGGAGTTCAGGGTCCCTCTCCAATTTATATTCATAAAATGAACGTACATGATAGAAACGTACTATAGTCTGTCCCAAGTTATTGATTTCCTCAATTTTTGATGATTTTTGATAAAAAAAAATACACATATCTGTGAAAGAAATAAAATTGAAATCGATGAAAGGTAATATATCCAAGATATCTTCATTGAACAATTATCCCTTTTCACAGGAACGAAAACAATTTGTTTACGGAGATTTATAAATGTTTACATCTTTTCTCCATTCGGAAGTACTCGGGATACCTCGCGCAATTTTTTAACGTTATCACCCGGGCTTATTAATGGCTGATGCAATGCAAAATCTCCGTAGATTTTCAATTTTGGGATGTGTATTGAAACCTGAAGCGGCAGAGGGGGCGTTTCAAAACAGATAATCTGGATATTTTTCATATTAGTGCAGGAACGTAGTTTGAGCACAAAGTTATTTACTATTATTGAAATATCAAGCAAAAAGTGGTGGAAGCAAAAACTTGGGACAGAGTTAATCCGCTTGGCGTTACGTTTGAATTTTCAACAGATTAATATCATTTTTAAGAGTAAAACGGACTCAATTTATACAGCAAATTACAGAAAATTAAATTATAAGGAATGAACTCAATATTTCTTAAAAAACTACAGGCATAAAATATCACTACAAACTCTTTTTACTGAATATATCTTCGATTTCTTAGTATTACGTATTTATCATTGACGACGTTCCATGCATGTTTAGTAGAGAAGATTACGTCGGGAGACAAATCATCGGAATGCAATGTAAACAATGCCGAAATAAGATTTATTTCATACAGATACCTAATATTTAGATCAGTGTCAGTTAAGATATATTCAGAATAATACAGGCATGGCTATTTTGTTTTATCAGCAAGTGTTATAAGGTAGGCAGATCGACATTTATATGGATTGACCAGCCTTTCCTCTGCCAGTGTGTACAAAAAAAGCAAAGGTGTAACACTACCCCGGATATTATGGAAGATGACTTTGGTAAATATCAACAGTTTATGACTAAACTACTTGAAAAGTGCTGCTATAATCCTGTGCAATGTTGTTGTAAATGAAAAATACGTAGTATTTGCAATGAATCTAAAGAAGTTGAGAGGGTTTCCGATAAATATTGACAATATTTATTTTGTGCGATTGACAATAGGATTCTAGCAGTAATACTAATAAACATGAACTAATTGCAGATCGAATTATTGTAGCAAACATACAAATGAACTTCGGGGTAGTGTTACGCTTTTTGGTTTTTGTTTAGGTAAAAAGGTGATCTATTTTTACTTGTCACGTGATACCATGGCACGGCAGCTTTAAAGATCGAGTCGATTCCGAAGTAGAAAAATAATATCTTGGTGAACACATTCACTTGGTATTTATATTCAGCACTGTTTTCATAAAAATAAACAGTTTTTATATTGATCATAATTTTGACGGTCATTAAAGTCGGAGATACCTTGACCTATCTGCGATATGAGAAATTGAAAAGAAGGCGTAATGATATGGTATGCTATGCTATGGTATACAACGCGATTTGAATAAAAATGCCTCATTATACAGAATAGTTCTAAACATTTTGAGGCATAAAAATGATTCGAAATCACTAATCGGCAATGTGAACATTCAATTTTTAAGAGAGAGAGAGAGAGAGAGAGAGAGAGAGAGAGAGAGAGAGAGAGAGAGAGAGAGGCTGTACTTATGCTTGTCCTCTGAAAGGAAATACTTTTGCAGTTGCTGCGTATTTTTTTCATTTACAATTTCAAATTTGGTCTGACTATTTTTGAGAAGATGTAGTATTCTCATAATTTCACAATCGATTATTTCTATTCAGCAAGAAAATATAATCGCTTGTGATCCAGCGAATTGTGTGGCACTGATTTTACGCGATTTTAGAGAAATAGAAGGCGATATCAGTATTCACAATCTTGAAAGAAAAAAGAGAGAAGAGAAAAGCACCTCACCCAACCAAAACCAGTCAATACCGTATCCAGCTATAGTAGCAGTATTTTGTTTATTCTTTCTAATTCCTTTCGTAATTTGAACTTTAAACAGCACAAAGAGCCCTTCACCTTTCACATGTTCTCTAGTACTCTATCATCCCCTGGAAATCACCCTGCCTAGCCCCGCTAAAATTGCCTTGCAAATCTCATACAATGTGACTGAGTAATTCTTAATTTATATCGGCATATTACACCTATTTTAGGTATTGGCAATCTCTATTATAAAATATTGGGAAATATATTGGTTTTAACAAATTTCTTTTACATAAAATACGGAAGGGTTTAATTCAAGTGCCCCCCCCCCCCCCCACACTTTTTTGCGCATCAAAGATTTTTCTTAAATTTACATACAAAAAATTGAATTAACACGGAGTGGGCCCTCCACTTTTCTGTGACCATGTTAAAATTGAATAGAAAATAAGGAAATAAACAGTGGTTTAGACTTGAAAAGTATCCTTCCAAAGTCAAATTGTAATCATATACCAACGTTATACTTGTATATTCATATACAAAAAAGAACTACAACTGGTGACACTGATAAGAAACTTTGTCTTTTTGATTGTCTTCGTTTAAACCACGGTACGATACACGAGTTCAACAAAAATGTTATATTATTATATATTTTGCATTTATTTATTGAAGGACATTTTGTTTTTGGTAAGTCGATAAGACTTGATTTTTATTTCTATACCCTGTTCCGAGTTTTTGCTTCCACCACTTTTTTGCTTGATATTTTGATATTTCGATAATCATAAATACCATTGTGCTCAAACTATGTCCATCCACTAATATAAAAAATGTCCAGAGTATCTGTTTTGAAACGCCCCCTCTACCGCTTCATATTTCAATACACATCCCAAAATAGAAAGTCTACGGGGATTTTGCATTGTATCAGCCATTAATAAGCCCGTATGATGTTTGCGGTGTCCGGAGTATTTCTGAATGGAGAAAAATGTAAACATTTCCCATTATAAATCTCCATAAGAAATTTGTTTTCGTTCTTGTAAACTTTTATGAGTGAAAATGATAATTTTTTTAAAGAAGATAAATTGGATATATTCCCTTTTAATGGTTTCAACTGTATTTCTTTCACAGATATGTACATTTTTGATAAAAATCATCAGAAAGTGATGGAAGCAACTATATAAACTTGGGACAGACTAAAAGTAGCGTTATGCATGTGAGCAATACTTTTATTCATTTAACAAATCAAAATAGTATATTGCAAGTAAATATGTACTTTATAAAACCAAAATAATGTAAATATTTTTTTAACAATTGGCGACATTTAATATATATTGGTATGAATTATTAGATAATCATTAAATATTAAGAATATTAAATGCTTTAGGCATTCAGATCTTAATGAACAGTTAAAGCGATGTTTGTTGATGCACTTATGCATCGTTTAAATATTGCATTTTTTAAACCCCCCAAATTTGTGCATTCATTTCAAAACAATTGATTTGCAGAAACTTGCAATTTTTAAATCAACTATAGCAAGGCTCGTTGCAAAGCAACAAGTAGGTCTTCTGTTGCAGCTGCGAGGCGTAATAAAACGATTAACGATTGACACTTTTTAAGTGAAATGTTGACTTAAAAAATGTTAAGATTTTTTAATTATGAAAATAGAAATCAGACGAAATATACGTAGTTTGATTATATGGGAAGTTTTACGCATTTTGAGTCATTGCTTACATAATTATATTAGTTTAAAAGTTGTTAAAACATCCGGAAGTTATATATTTAAACAAACGAAGTTGTTTAGGACATTCATTTTAATGTCACGTGATTGCGATTCTGTCTAGAAATTGTTAGCTTATGGCCTATGCTCCTGTGATACTATGTTTCGAACAATTTCAACATCATTAATGTTGCAGAAGAAGTTCTCCGATCAAACGGCAAAAAACATAGTAATTTTAAAGCCATTTGGCCATAAATGTTTTTCTCTACTATTCAAACTATGGACCTAATTTTTGAAAGCTCTAATACAGATAAATGGAATTGTCAAGAACTTTTAATTGCTTTAGATATTTTATACATTTAAAGTAACTTACTTGTGCCACTCGTTATTTTTACTACTAGCACAATAAATGAACATCATAGGAATAAAATTAAATCATACAGAAAAACAAAGGTTGTATATTTTAAATAATTAACGAATGTAATCATTTTGGTTTTCAATAAATAACGAAATTAAAACAACTGAATAGATTTAGCAGGAAATACTTTTAAAAAATCGGTTATGGGTATCTTTAATATCCCCAATAAACAAAATGAATTTGATTTACTTTATTTGTACTGGATTCCAAAGCTTCACAAAAGTTCTAACAGAGATATATACAATGTACATGTAGCAGGTACCAGTAAATGTTCTACCAAACCTCTCTACTTACCCCTGACTAAAATTCTTACAGTAGTGAAGGAGAAAATTCAAGTGTACTGTACAACAATATACCCCAGAAGAGGTGGGAATCAGATGTGGATACTAAAGAACTCTAAAGAATTATTAGAAACATTGAGGTCACAAAATCTTACTAGAATCACAAGCATCAACACGTAAGATTTTTCAACTCTTACACAACCATTCACCATGACAAATTAAAATCTAGGTTTTTATTTTTAAATCACCGACAGTTGTTTCTTCAATAGCAATGGAAGTCGTAAAAATACTTATCTTGTCACTGGATACTAAAAAAAAAAATATTTTGTTTTAAACTATTCTGATTGCACACACAAGTACTCTGAAATTGACATTAAAAAGATGCTTGAGTTTTTGATAGACAAAATCGATGTAGTTTTTCGAAACCAAGTCTTCCAACAATCTGTTGAATTTACCATGGGTTCCAATTGTGCCCTATTGTTAGCAGATCTATTTTTGTATTCTTATAAAGCAGAATTTATTCAAAAAATGTAGTGAATAAAATAAATCACTCGTTGTGGCCTTCAACTCAACATTCAGGTATATCGACGACGTATTATCAATTAACAATTGTTATTTCCATACTTACGTCGACTCGATACTAGTATATCCCAGTGAACTTGAAATAAAAAAATAGCACAGAGTCTCCGTCATCTGTTTCATATTTGGATATTTTACTGGAAATGGACATTGATGGTAACCTATCAACAAAACTTTGTGATAAACGCGATGACTTCAATTTTCTATTGTCAACGTTCCTTACTTGTCTAGCAATATACCTTCATCACCTGCATATGATGTTTTTGACTCTCAGTTAATTCGATACGCAAGGGCATGCTCTTCGTATGAACAGTTTTTAAGGCGAGGCAAGCTACTGACATCAAGTTGATAAAACAGGTCTATCAACAGTCTCGTTTGAAGTCATCTTTTCGTAAGGTCTATGGTCGATACAAAGACCTTGTCAGCAAATACAATCTCCAACTGGGTCGCATGCTGATTGACGTTATTCATACTAATTGTTTGACCATAATTAATCACCTAACTGTCTACGGAGTTTTCCGCGGCGGGTGTGATAGGTCAGCAGAGGATGCTCACTCCTCCTAGACACCTGACCCTACCTCTTTATTTTTTTTAGGTCCGTGTGCTCTGTTTTGAATTTGTATTTCGTTTTATGGATTTTTGAGATGGTCGACGGTTTGTTATTGTCATTTTTTCATTATCTAAAACAATTAACAAAGTTATTTATATGTATGACAATTGTTAAAGTAATCTCAAGAAAACGAAAGATTCTTAGTAGAAATGACATTATTTACCCGAATCGATGTCCAATGTACAAATGCTGATCAGAGAAACACGATCCGAATCTATACCTTTTGTGTTACACTCCCTTTCATATGATGTTCAAGTTTATCGAGTTTAACATGATAAATCATTAAATTTTGTTTACAGGCATACGAGAAATGCAATAAAGGTCACAAATTGTTTTACTTGACTACAGTCACTCAACATCCGTTAATATTAAAGATATAAAAAAGAATTATATAATATAATTTTTCATTTTAAAGCCTATTTAGACCAAACTTGTTTTTTGAAAAAAAAGCCAAACAATTTTATAAAAAAGTATTGAGATACACAGTGTATATTTGAATTGTTTTAGTACCTTTTTGAATACGTACAGAAAATAAGATCAATTAAAATGAATGAAAGAAACCAATTCATTTCAAAGGAATGCGTTGGCAGTAAGACGAAAAAATGACGGTTATTTTCTCCCCCTAGGTCGCGTGATTACATTTTGGTCGAAAGCAAATGGAGCAAAAGTGAATTAAAACAACTTATTCTGCAAGACAAGTTTTCTGCATTCAGATTTTCAATTACAAAGTCAAATACTATTATCCAGCACTTCAAAAGGTAGAAATGATACATCGATTCCCTTGGGAGTGGAAAACTTCTTATGAATATCTGCTTAAAGTGGTGTTTCAAAGCTAATTTTACTCTCGTCACGGGATATTTACGTAGAAAGCTTTAATATTACATCAATATGTTTTACTTTTTTAAATTCCAGAATGTTTTTATTTTTATAAAAATGGGTTAACATTTGCCCCCCCCCCCTTCCCAGAACTTTAACCTTAACTTTCTATCTGAAGGTTTGGGTTATGAGGTTCTGATTGTTAACAGTCGCTAATTGGCTTTGTTTAAAGTCAATCACATTATTGTAATCCTGTTCACAATTTACCTAGCGATATATTTCTAAGAGGAAACATCTTTTATCTAATATCAGACGTTCATTTCTGAATCCGATATACCATTAAGTTTAAGAATATATGCATAATCATAATAATGTGCTTTTGTAACGAAAGCTTTTTCCAAAAGCTTATATTGCTTTATATTCTATATATATGTATAATAAATTTCAATTTTTACGTTTCTTCAAGCTAAACGCAACCTATAAGTCGGCATTGCACACAGGTACATGTATTATAGAAATCTTTCAATTTCGATATCGTTACTCCCAATTGAACATTTGAACTCCTACCCGACGTGTAAGGAATTCCTCAAATGGTCTTAGATTGTGGTTTTAATTTTTGTTTTTTTGTGCATTTCCTGCCTGAAAATAATGTATTAACCTGTCTAATGTTCTACAGGCTTGGAAAAGTGCGTAAAAATTGATTTTATTGCGACTGAGTTTCACGGCAATGTAAAATGAACGTCCAAATAGGTGAAACCCCAGCATCGAAAAACCTTGATATGGTTTGAGCTTTAGAGGTATGTTGTTAATAATATAAGGGTTTTTTTTTACAGCGATTTAATAGTAAATATGGTGAACAGTGCTTTTTAGATTATTATTTAGTTTGAACGTTTTTCACAAAACAAGGCTCTATCAACAAAACTGCTCTGTTAGCATATTCCGCTTGTATACATGATGTAAAATATATAAACAATTATTGTTTTGTTCGTATGTGTGTATTTCTACTTAAAATATACAAATTTATGTTTACTCATAAACCTTGAAATAAAACTATGTAATCAAACAATCAAATAGTTAAAGTGATGAATGATATTGAAAAGAAATATAAAATAAGAACAACTTTTACGAAAAAAAATATTAATTCATATATAACCACCAATATTTAAAAAAAAAAACCCACACAATTGCGTTTAAAGTAAAAATAATAGTTTAGTTATCATTTCCTGTGAATATAAAAATACGTGTGATTAAATTAAATTATTCAGCACTATTCAAAATAACCTATTGGTCAGCTATGCCTAGAAAGCTGTTAATGTTGGGATTGTTAAAGGAATATGATATTTATATTTAGAGTACTAAGTTAAACGCTTTAATTGGATTTTGCAAAACATTATCTTTTATGACTTATAATCTTCCAAAAAAAACATTCACCGGCACAAAAACCGATCGTCTGCAAAAAGTTTTGATCAAAACCGCTGAAATCCTGACAGATGCGACATATAAAAGTCTGGTTAGCCATTAGACTTAACTCAATAGTTCAAGTAAGTTTCTTGATTGACAACCAATTTGTTTGAAACCAGAAAATTCCAATGTCTTTTTCGTGTATGTTATCCCAGCAGGCACACAACTTTGAATAAAAGTTGATTTTCTATGTCGATTCAACATTTATTTGATGTAAGATTTTGAAAACGTGGTACAGTGCTATTAAGTTGTGTTGTGCTATTGAGCTATGAACGTTGATCGAGTTGAAAAAAAATAGTGGGCAATTACATAATTTACGCAATTTGTTTACGTTTTAAATCTTTACACCGTTAATTGTGTTAATTGTCTGGTCTCATCAATCATTAATAGGAACACAAACTCCAAACAGCAGACGAATTGTGTCTAAAGTGAGAAAAATGTGAACCTGAGAATTAGAACATTGTTTGACACCGTTTTATTTTTTTAATTTAAGCTAATGTTGCGCTTTTCTAGGTGTATCGAAAGTTACCTGGGTTCTTGCTCAAAGTATTTGGAGTTGTTGGAGAATTCATTACCAACTGTGCAACGTGACACGAGCTTTTAAGATAAATTGACAGAAGTTTGCACGTTACAGAGAAATCAAATTATTCCAAATTCGGACTTTAGGTTAAAATTTAGGAAATCCCAGTTTCTGCTTAAGATATTGATAATATGACTAAGAGTGTTTAGCTTTAGAGGAGTGTGGGTAAAATTCAAACAAAAAGAGAATGCAAGAAAATATCATTTTAATTCATTTTGTTAATTTGTGATGTTGGAAAAACGTACCGACCTCCTTGCTCTAGGATTGATGGCAGGGTTTATAAGCTTAATAATTGCAAACAAGAGGCCCATGGGCCACATCGCTCACCTGAGGAACAATAGGTATCATAAATCAGCTGAATAGAGTCTTAATACAGATAATCTGGACAATGCACAATATTACATATAGATCCCGTATAAATAAAATCTATTTTTCACCTGGATATTCTTGTGTTTATAATCATTAGTCCCTTCTCTAACAGGATGATTTTACAGTCATATCACATGTTGAGTATTGCAATTCACAAAAAGACCATTAACAATTGTTTATATATGGCATATAAACCTACATCAAATTCGAAACCTTCTTGTAAGGCTAAAAAATTGTCCTGGGGCAAAAGTTTTATCAATTATAAAGAATCATCTGGCTGATTAGTTTCTGAGAAGATTTTTCACAATTTACTCTACATATTCTTATTGAAAACTTTGACCCCCCTCTATTGTGGCCCCACCCTACTCGATATATTCCTATGTAAAACTTCGACCCCCCATTGTTGCCCCCCCCCCCCTACACCTGGGGATCATGATTTTCACAACATTAAATCTACACTACATGGGGATGCTTCCTGGCTTAATGGTTCTTTAGAAGAAGATTTTTGAAAATTTATCAATTTTTTTTTATTAATTTCTAATTATCTCCCCTTGAGATAGGGCGTTGCCCTTAATTTCACAACTTTGAATTCCCTTTGCCTAGAAATGATTTGTGCCAAATTTGGTTGAAATTGGCCCTGTAGTTCTTTAGAAGATGATGAAAATGTGAAAAGCTTTCGGACAGACAGACAGACGATTGACAAAATGTGATCAGAAAAGCTCACTTGAGCTTTCAGCTCAGGTGAGCTAAAAAGTGACCTGAAAAGCAAGTAGATCTCCTGCAGATTAAAATACGGTCATTGAATTTTGCAATAGTATCGAAAGATGAAAAGCACATGTGGACCACATATGGACGTCGAAAAAACGACGCAGGAAACCATATAAAAGACCAGACACGACTATATCAAGCTCTATTAGCAATGTTTTGTTTGCGGTTTGTTCCTTTTTATTCCTTTTGCAATTTTTCAACATGTGCTGTCGCCAATATTATCACTTCAAATCATCCGGCCCACCTTGCAGCGATTGTTCTGCTCATACACAAATGTCCCAAAAGGCAAGCAGTTAGCTTCCTCTCGTAAACAAAATATATATTTGTGTTCTAATTCAGTCTCGTACAATCATACTTTATTCCTGAAAATCAAATTTCACATTTTGATAAAACACCAGCCACTCCAGGTAAAGAAAATACGTTTAAGAACATTTGAGAATGATTTGGTGCTAACCATATTTTATTTGACAAAATAAGGAGGGGTTGTGTTTTTTTTTCTTAAAGTATTTCACCTCCTATGATTTTGAAAATAAAAAATCAGCTTTCAATAATGTTGAATTTTAAACAAATCTGCTTTAATGCTAAAATAACCGAATAAATTCAATAAGACCCAGCCAGCCTCATGAGTGTTTTTCGCTCACCTGACATTTAAGGTAGTACGAAACACCTCTGAAATTATTTATTTGAAATATTTTCTCAAATACACAAAATCATGACTTAATATTATGTAAGTAATAATTTCAGTCCATTATCTTAAGAAAAAAATATAAATCATACCCATCAATTAATCAAGGCCCCAAAAATTTGAGATACAACGTATTTCGATAATTTTTAAACATACATTTGGATGGTGTTCATATGATTTTTGTGCAATTTAGCCTTATATCATTTAAAAATGCGTAACTTGTGTTCTTTTCAAAGTAAAGACCTCAAATTTGAAAACAACCACCATCAGTGCTTAGGCTTTATGTCAAACAAATTTCAAGGTCATATCAACAGGTCAAAGGTCAAATATGATGACGTCATCTAGGATTTTTATCAATTTATACCCCCGTCAAACATACTTAAACCTTAATTAATCTAAAACCAATGGTTAAATTTTCTTTATTTTGATATATTTTAATTTCAGGGTCATGACAATCATACTGTTAAATTTTATTCAAATTTGAATTATACATTTTCTTTTTAGATACCGTTAAGTGCTGCAAATTTTCGTCTTAAAAGAGTATTCATAAGCGCTAGTTTTACATTATATCGCATGAGAAATTATCTTAAGCTACCAGTTAGAATTTATTTCAGTATCTTTAAGTAACAAGAAGGTCTCCTGTTTATATAGCAGCACAAATATTTGTTATATCTTGAAAAATAATAAAATTATAACAATGACTATTTCATTTTACACTCCACTGAAAGGAGCTTCCAATGGTAGGTTTGGGGCAATGTGGGCAAAAATTGTGAGGTCGGATATTTTTCAAATTTTACGTATTAAAAGATTTCATTCCATTTAAAAAAAGATATAAAAACTTTAGAAAAATTGAATAACAGGAAAAATTTAGCTTATCTGTTTTGTACTACCTTAAGCTCAAATAAGCTATTCTGATCACAATTCATGTTGTTTGTCGTACGTCTGTCTATCCGTCTGTCTGGCTGTAAACTTTTCCAGAACCACTTGGCCAATTTCAACCAAACTTGGCACAAACCAACCTTAGGCGAAGGGGATTTTAGGTTGTGAAAATAAGGACCTCGCCTGTTTGCAAAGGGAAATGATTAGGAATTATTGTAAATTTTCGAGAAAATTTAAAAAATCTCACGAACCATTTTGCAAGGGGCCACATTTTTACATAGGAATCTATAGAGTAAGTTTTTAAAAAAAATCTACTCATAAAGCAATCAGTTAGGAAAGCTTAAACTTGTGTGAAAGCATCCCCAGGAAGTGTAGATTCAAAGTCGTGAAAAATCATGACCCACAGGAGTAGGGTGTGGCCACATTGGGGGGTCGACTTTTTATACAGGAATATATAGAGTAAATCTTTAAGAATCTTCTTCTCAAGAACTATTTGGGAAGTTGGGAAAATTGAAACCTACGTGGAAGCATCCTTCGCTGGCGTAAATTCTAGGTTGTAAAAATCATGACAATCTTGGGTAGGGTGGAGCCACAATGGGGAATAAATTTTACATGGGACTATAAAGAGTAAATCTCTTAAAATCTTTCACTCAAGAACAATCTGGTCAGGAAAGCTGTTCTTGTGTGGAAGCATCCTCAAGTAGTGTAGATTCAAAGAAGTGTAAAATCATGACCCTCAGGGGTAGGATGGTGCCAAAATGGAGGGGGGGGGGGCAAATTCTTACATAGGAATATACAGTGTAAATCTTTTAAAATCTACTTCTCGGACACCATTATGCCAGGAAAGCTAAAATTTAAATGGAAGCATTCTCAGATAGTTAAAATTCAAATTTTGAAAATCATGACCCTCGGGGATTAAGTGGGGCCACAAAAGAGGCGGGGTCGGCTTTTAACATAGAAATATATAGAGAAAATCGTTAAAAATCTTCTTCTCAAGAACCATTTGGGGCAGGAAAGCTTAAACTTGTTTGGAAGCATTGTCACGTAGTGAGGTAGTGAGATTTCAAGGTTATTCAAATCATGAATCCCAGGGGAGTAGGATAGGGTCACAAGGTGTGGGGGGGGGGGGGCAAATGTTTATGTAAGAATATATAGAAATATATCTTTAAATCTTTTTCTTAAAACATTTGCCTAGAAAAGCTGTAACTTTAGTGAAAACAACTTCAGATAGTGTAGATTCAAATTTGTTCAAATCACAATCTTTAGGATTAGTGTGGGGCCCCACTGGGGATTCAGTTGTACAAAGGAAAACATTGTAATTATTCACAAAAACTGAAATGTTATTATAAATGCTTTTACTTTTTTATTTAAGCAGTTTTATATTTTGCTGATTCTTTAAAGTTTGGCCCCTTGACGATTATTGGGCCTCACAAGGGGTTCAGAGTTTGATGTAGGTTTATATCCTGTATATCAACAATTGTTCAGGGTCTTTTTGAGAACAGCAATGCTGAATGTGATATGACTATAAAATCATCCTATTAAAAAGGGACTTGGTTATAAATATAAGAATATAACATTTAAGTCGATTAAGTCAACCAAAGTACTCAACGTACAGCTATCCGGTCTAATTTGATGTGTATTGAAAACGTTTTCTGAAATGACTATGTAAAGGACAAAAAAGACACATTGTTTTATTATTCATGAATTTATGTATCAGTTCATAAGCGTATAAATCCGCCTGACTTTATGTTTGAAATTTGTTCAATTTGATGACAACTTTACGATTCAACGCCCATTTTAATCCACAATTGAAAGGAAACAATATAAATCATAATGAATAATTTAATAGCCACCAAATTTATATGATGTAAAATATGTTGAAACAGTTTTGAATATTTTCTCATACAAAAGCGTAGACTGCCAATACTTATACAAATATTTATTTTCGTATAAATTGGGCAGCTATTGGATTATTCCTTAATCTAATACATATTATATCGTTAATATAATAAATCGTGCTACGATCAGATATATATCTCAAGTACAATTAACTATTCAACATGCTCTTAAAACTTTTGTTCTTTCATATTGATAGCAGGCTCTTTAATTGTATTATTTCATGAACTTAGTGTAAACAATATATTCCGCTACTAAGAAACTTTACCTTGTAAAAGGTTACAAAGAACAAGAGAACCAAGCGATTTCATATATATCAAATATAACTTACGCTAACCAACTAACCAACTGTCATGCTATACATTACATACAGTTAACGGTGGAACCACATTTTTGTGCAAAGAACAATTTCAGCTGTTGTTCTGTCAACCTATGGCAAACCATGCACTGCAGTATATCATTTGTTTTAGCTTGCTATAGCTTATGTTTTGAGATTGGCTGAAACATTGATCATGTTTTAACAATGTTACATATTTAAATATGTTATTAAATAAGAATGGTATACTGATCTTAAATTAGGGCATTGCCTTGTCTTGAATTGACGATTTTTGTATATCGAAACAATATACACGTCAAAAGTTGATTGATAGATTAATGCAACGAAACTTATTGAGGTGTAGATATTCTTTGGTTTTGTATTGCATTGAGACGAATAATTTTACATGATTGTAATTCTTTTCTGTTCGTACAAATGTATAAAATACACTCATATCAATTAACATTAGATATTGATGATTTTTTTGACAGTTCGAGAGTAAGATAAAATGTTTCTAACGAGATGAAAATCAGCGGAAAGGCATACTTTTTTAAAATCAATATTAAATAAATACATATGCATAAAATGCGTCTGAGAGGGAATCACGTTTTGTGGTCCGTTGAAAATATATTAATAGTAAATAAAATAAAATATTTCTTACAAATGAGAAATGTTAAGTCCATGCCCCACTTGACGATATTGATTTCTTCCTTTCAGCATGTCAAAGTCCATGTCACCGAGGATGCCCCTTGGTTCCCTTATGTCCAACAAAAAATATACAAAGTAACCAACTAATATAGAATTTTAATATCTAATTACGGTGTATTATGACATTGTACTTAGGTATGATTACCAAACTTAATTGTAAAGTTTATTTTGACATTTTAGCTATGAAAAAGTCTACGGACAAACTTTTGAAACGATTATTACTTAAAGGTCATTATCTTTTCTACGAATCACTCACTTTATAGATGGTGATTAAAATGATCATTTATCAGTCTACACATTTAATAGAACACTTTAAAGTGTCCACCATTAAAAACTTAATAATTTGAAAAAAAACCCAAAAAAAAACAAAACAAAAAACAAACAATTTGTGAGAACATTTTTGAACATTTATTGAGTCGACCAACTCAGTAATGCCACAGATAAGTAAGACATCTGCTGTTCATTTCGACCTCGATATAAGATCCTAATCAAACGTTATTCTAACAAAATGTTTCTTTTCTATAAGTGTATCGTCATTTCCATAGGCATATAAAATTAAACCAAACGTTCTTGGCAAAGTTCAACAAAACTGGAAGTAATCATGATATACAGCAATAATCAAGGTCTCGGATTGCAGTGAACACTTAGAATTTTGGTTCTCTCTAGACAGGATCTTATTGTTATCTATGGATTTTACTTTTAAGGGTTCCATTATTATGAGAAACACGCTTATATTTTAGAACTGCAGGAAAGATTAGTATTATTCTAGAAGTACAGTGGCAATTAAGGCAAAATGACAGAATCAAAGAATTTTGAAATCGTTTAAAATAGGATTACAGTATTATCTGTTGATAGTTATTTTATACTGATTATGAAAATTAAAATGTAAATATTGTTGCAGGTAAGGAATTATCGGACTTTTAAAGCCATAAATTCCAAGAACAAATAACAAAATCAAGCTCTTGATTGGTGAAAAGATTTTTTGTTTATATGCCTTTATTTTGACGGACATATACCTATCATTATTGGTTTCCTTTGGGTTATTTCTTTTTATGGTCTCCATTGCAAATTGTAACACCATAAAGCACAACGCAATTGTATATAACCGCGGAAAAAAGAAACTGCGCATAATAAAATTTAGTATAACTTTTCTATCTATTGTTTGTATTTATGAAAATTAAACAATCGATAATGGTAATGTTTTTGACAATATCGGCTGGTAACCGTCCGGGTGCACGGACTTTTTCATGGTAAGTGAGCACCTGTTGTTTATTGAAGAATTTGTATGCAAGAGTTTTAAGGGCCAATACTGTTCGGAATATGAACTGTAAATTTTTTAAACTTTTTTTGTTAAGGAAATCACTTTAGTTTCAACAAAATTTACCCCTATGTCATGCCACGACTCAACGAAAACCAACGTTATCGTGCTGTGGGATGCTGCCAGCTGGAATGACACAAAATACTGTAGCAAGACACTTTGGAGTTCATCGGAACACCATCCAGTCATTATGGAGACGTTTTCAACAATCTGGCAACACTCAGAATCAACCACGCTCTGGGCGACCTCTTGTGACGTCACATCAACAGGACAACCACATTAGACTTGTGCATCTGAGAAATCGTTTCCAGACAACAAGTTTGACTGCCCGTAGCATTCCAGGGCTTCGACCAATTAGACCAAGAACTGTGCGTAATCGTCTGCGCCAGCAAAACATCAGACCAAGACGTCCAGAGGTGCGCCCAGTACTGCTTCAACTTCATCGTATCGCCAGACTAGCGTTGTGCACACGACATCTGTTATTCAGAATACAGGACTGGGCCAATATTCTTTGGACTGATGAATCCAGATTTTATTTGGATAGCAGTGACGACCGTTGTAGGGTGTATCATCGCGTTGGAGAACGTTACCAGGACGCTTGTGTTGTGCAACGTCGACAGTTTGGTTGAGGTAGCGTTATGGTGTGGGGTGGAATATCTGCACGTGGAAGGACCCCTCTACAAATTGTCAATGGAAATCTCACCGGCGTACGCTCTCGAGATGAAATTATTCAGCGTAATGTGATACCCTTCATACAGAAACATCAAAATCACATCACTCTGCAGCAAGACAACGCAATACTACAAGTTGCACGTGTAGTCAGGGACTTGTTTGTTCAACAGAAAGTCGATGTCTTGCCTTGGTCAGCTGTTTCCTCCGATTTGTCGCCGATCGAGCACGTCGGTGATGAAATGGAAAAACGTTTACGCCGTTTACCAAATCAGCCAGTGACATTGGCTGGTTTAGGCCAGGTTTTACCAACATCTGAGACAACATCCCTCAAGCATTTCTGAACACTTTAGTGGCATCAATAAGGCGTCGCTGTCAAGCAGGCGTGAACGCAAATGGTGGTCACACGCGTTATTAATTTTTGTTAATTCAATTTCAAATAACAGTGCCTTTCGAGTGTGTTGAAATTGACGTTAATCGACGTTGACATAAAAGCGTTATGAGATGTTGTGTCGAATACATGATTTAACAGTATTACAAAAAATAAAATTTGTTCATTGTAATTTTTAAATGTTTTTTTCATATATTAAATTATGCACAGTTTCTTTTTTACGCTATATATATCAGACACTTTCACATGGTTGATTTATCTAGAAAATACAATAAAAATTCGAATTGTTCACATTTGCATTTCACAAATTAAGTTTATTAAGTCGGCTATTGCAAACTTATCTAGTTTAACAAATATGGATGAGATAGTATACTTATACTTAGACAATTTGATTCCACTAGTTGAACTAGATTCATATTCTGAGTAGCAACATGAGTACTGGTTTTTTTTTCTTTCAACAAATAAAGTGCACTAATAAGACATTAACAAATTTTAAGCTTCTTTTGTATCAAAATACGAGAACTAAAATTGATAATGCTTTTTGAATCCTTTCAACAATATAAACTCCGATTTTACTCTTTGGGGATAAGATATTTGATAAATATCGAACTACAAGACACTGTTGTATGTAATAAAAGGGAAAATAACTATTAATATTTATAAAAAAATCAGTAAGAATGTAAAAAACGATAAATTTAAGTAAACAACAATGGCACATTCTCATATAACGAAATATTAAAAAGAGTTAAATATAGAAAAATGTAGTCATTGCTCTCTCAGATAGATTTCCTAGGTACTAATGCTGCAAACAGACACAAGAGTCGGTTTTTATACCTTTTGTGTTCCAATCCCTTCTTGTCATGAGACTCAAGGCCATCGATTCTAGCTGTCGAACATAAATGGAGCGAATATGAATGAAAACAACCTATCCTGCTTGACATATTTTTCCTTCGATTTTTTTTTCAATTACAGAGCTAATAAAAAATGTCCAGGGTTTCTCAGAAGATTCAGAAAAAAGAAATCTTTTTAACAGATACCTTAAAAAGGAAAAAAAAATTCTTGTGATGAATAGGTTGAAAAGTCGTTTTAGAGCTATATATATAAAAGGTTATTTTTGATCATTAATATACAATAAATTCCTAAAATCGCGAATAGCAACCTTCGCAGATTTTAAAACCTCGCCAATATTTTCTGAGAGTTGGAAACTATTAGAACTATGAATAAATATTCCGAATTCGCGATTTTATATTCTCGCGATTTGGATCGCGGAACTATGTACTCGCGTAACAAAAGGAATTGACAGAATCTGTTATAACTTTTTTTTAACATTGATATTAATCAGTATCCGTTTTTAAGAAGCTTAAACGCATTTTCAAAGGCTTATGTGAAATTGAAATACTTTTATATCAAATCCTTTTTTAACATATAAATAAATGGAAACCAAGATCATTTATAAAAGCAAGTATTTACAGTTAAATTGATAAATTTATAGAAAACATTTGTCTATATTACAACAACGTATACATTTCACTATAATTCTTAAGGATAAATATTCCAAACAAATCTTGAAATGATCATGAAATTGTAAAGGGTAACTCTAAATGACATTTGTCAATTTTTTTTAATAAGTTATCAAACGAACAATTAAGACATTTGGTCAGGGGAACACCTACGCGACTCAAGAATTTCAATTTTTTGTTAAATATATTTCATGACAAAAAAACATTCATTAACGATTCTGATTGACCCATGAACTGAAAAAAGTTGTCATGTTCACCTGGTAATTTGTTTTTGACTTTAAAATACGTCATTACATGTAGTATTTTTTTAGCACCTGATCCTACCTCTCTTTGTTTTTAGAAATCCGTGTTTGCTATGTCTTGTTTTGTATTTTTCTTTTGGACTTTTGATTTTGAAAACTGTTATCACCACATGACATCTTTGATTACCCTCAAACGGTACTGCATTTCAATGACTCGTATACGTGTGTCCGTGAGAATAGCTTTTGGTTGTCATAGGAATTTTTTAGCTTATAAAATCAAGAAATAGTGTATTTTGGATGCTTGATGACCAACAAATAATCATCAGATCTACCTAAAATTTTAGATATTTGTTTAGCTATTTACTATTACCTCGTAATGAGAAAAATCACATATTTTAAGTGTTAAATTTACGTATTCTCATATATTTTCTTATATCTTTTTTATATTATTTTTTTAAAGGACATCTTACCACAGGAGGGTAATTTGTTTTTCAGTTCTAAACAAGAAGTTAATTTGTTTTTTAAATTGAGCTACAAGCAAATTAAACTCATTTTCTTCTAAATGGTAAAAGGTGATTTTGGTACTAAATCATTTTAGAAAGTATTGATTAATAATATACACACAGTAGAATAATAAAAATTTCCTTTTATCGACAAAATGGTTTATATTTTTAAATTTTTTGCGCTTTCCCCATCAATTTAAAATTGTCAGTCTAGATATCTGACATATATAGTAAAACATTCAAAAGGTTTAGACACAAGTTTTGTTAACTTACAAGGTCCTTTGCACAAAAAGCATAAAGATCTTATACATATTCGTGTTACTGCTTTATTAATGAACATGATTCAAAATGTTTAAAACATTCCAAATGAAATTCATGTATGATTCTGGACCATATATATTACGGTCAGTAAATTGAGTGCAAGAGTTTAAAAAAAAAGGAACTAGAAATTTGGATTTAGAAAGTTCTTTCTTACCTATTGCATATGTTTCCATTCATATACGATCTACTAACTTGATATCAATTGACAATTACATGACTGTTGGTGCTTACAGGTAATGATGTCTAAACATTGCCTTAGGCTGAAAGAACCCCAAGCTGCTCTTCGATGTAAAATTATTTGTTAAAAACACGCACTATTTATCTTTAAAAGCATAATTTTATAACGCTTAAGTAGGTTTGCATATGGAATACAAATGTTACGAGGTTGTTACTCCTCGTACATAATAAATAAAAGGATGCTTGGTTCAGTTTTCCAACGTTACTTTATTATGATGAATAACAATGATAATGATGAGACGCTGACCTGAAATGAAAACATTTTTATAATATTTAGACATTTTAAATTTAAGATAAAAACATTTGAAGTAATTATTTCTCACCAAATTTGCCTTCAGTAGAACGTAATAGTATGAAACTGGTTCAAAACTCAGATTTACATTTTTCAGATCAAAATATAAATGTACATCAAATTATTTTTAGTAACATCTCTTCCATTAGTGAAATTAATTCAACCTTTTTTATTTTTGTTTTATCATTTGTTATAGCGAGCGCAGCTGTACCGGCAAGGCGTGTGTGAATAGAAACTTCGGACTAGTTGCACATTCATTCAACGGATATTTTTGGCGTCAGTAAATCGGACCAGGATTGCATTGTTTAAATCCTCCCAGTAGTATTCTGTAGTCATGGCAATTTTTATCAATTCACACTCTCACGAGAACCAGCAAGACAATAAAAACAATAACGATGTATACGACATACAATTAATGTTACCTCTAAAGTTCACCTCAGTACACTCAATCAAACATAATCGAGTGACGTCATAAAGGTTTACACATTGATCCGATAGATTTTTTTAACCCACAATTCATAGTACCAATAGTTTCCAACATCATGTCCTCGCTAGAATCAAAGTAAAACTTTTGAGAAGCATATAACGTTATGATCTGTAATTTTAAGACATCATGCTTTTAAAGTAAAAAACCACAGTATACTACGCGTACTTTTATTTCTCAGCGGAGTTTTAAAGAGTCAGACGACACATAACGAACGTGAACTTTGACGTCACAATAAGGGGAAATTACTCTAACTGAAGTTATTGTACAAAAAATATCCGTGACTTCCTCGTCTGTTCTTCTGCCCCTGTGACACATTTATTGTAAATCTGCTGAAACTCCTCTCAAAATCTTGCAATGCTTAAGAATGGGGACATTTAAACAGTTGTAAATAGCTGCTGAACTGTAGCTCTCCGGGAAAAAAATATTGACAGAGCAGAGAGCTACAGGGCCACCCATTGAAAAAATTGTATATTTATTGCGCAGTAAAACGTGCCCTAGTTTTCGACTGCTTTACCTTATTTATTCGCAAATTCTGTGAAAACAATTAGTACCATTAAATTCTTCATGCAATTTACTACTGATATCCCCTCTTTATTTGCCTCAGACTTTCATCGAAACACGCTACCGACCTCGGAAAATCAAGTATGTTGAATTTACATCGAGATCGAGAGTCGCCATTTTTACATGTAAACAAAGTGCACCACATGAATTTACGGGACTGGTGATGGTGTTCAAAAGACTATCCGAGGCAAGTGACGAGACGGTATCAGTAGTAAATTGCTTGAAGAATTTAATGGTATTAATTGTTTTCACAGAATTTGCGTATAAATAAGGTAAATCAGTCGAAAACAAGCGCACGTTTTTCTGCGCAATAAATATACAATTTTTTTCAATAGGTGGCCCTGTAGCTCTCCGTTCTGTCAATTTTTTTTTCCCGGAGAGCTACAGTTCTGCAGCTAAGTTGTAACTTGCACTCATTTGAATGAATGCTCACATTTATTTTATTCACTATAATTACGGTAACGTTAATTTTCAGGAACGTACAGGTAGCATCGGTTTTTTAAAAGGGGGAAGGGTGGGCGGATGGCAGCCTCATCCAAAAAATCTTTACAAGCAAAGAGAAAAAAAGGATAATTCTCAAAATCATGAAAATTGAAATCCTTCAGCTCTTTAGCAGTTCAATGGTTTCTTCATTCTGACTTCCATTTATTACATGCTCCCAATCCCAAGGTTCGGGGAGTGGACTTCATTTTCCTTGTAAAATATGATAAGCAAATTAAGAGGATGAACTGACGTACGTTACAATCATAGAGATAGAGTGCAATGAACATTTATATTAAAATCTTTATTATTCAACAACATTGTATCTGAGATTGAACTATGTTCTACTTATAAAAAAAAATTAATAAATAAATAAATAAATTAATAAATAAATGACAAATCTTATAAACTATGAATAATGTAAATTGCTGAAAAAATAGGTTTGTTTTATTTTATTTTGCAATCAAATTTATTTACGTTGTTAATTTTAGTTTTATTTGATTTATCATAATTCATTGTTTGCTCACATGCTGCGCTCGCCCAAGCGGTCGCACCGTAAAACATATTAATATTTTTGATGCCTATGCTATAAAGTGAAACAAAAGTCATACACAGAGGACAGACAGTCCGAATGGAAAAGTCGCATGACGTCACAGAGCAGCGACATGTGACAGCATTATGAGTTTCATCAATAAAACACCCATATAAATGTCAAAATGTGGGAATATCCAGGAGTTATTAAAAGATTGCTCTAGTATTTGTGCGGTATGGCAATATCTTTTGCGGTGAAAGAAAGTGGGTAAGTGGTCAGCAATCATCCCTAAAGCACAAGGATTTTAATGTACATGTATTAGACATTTGATAGAATTAATTATGAAGTTGAAGGATTTCAGACAGAGTTACGCAGTTCAATATTAATACACATTTAAGAACTAGCGGATGACTCTTAAATAACTTGGAATAGTTGGTTGTTATTTGGGGTAAAAAGTTTAAGTTGAAAGTAGGGAAGGGGTGCAAAGGAGACTAGATGCGAATAAAGAGTTTATAGTTTTAAAAGTACCTAATACGTGTTCGCGTTCTTTTTCTCACAAACAATATATATATATATATATATATATATATATATATATATATATATATATATATATATATATATATATATATATATATATATATATATATATATTGTGTTAGATAGCGAATGTATATAATTCTCCTCTTGTAGAATAATTAATCGTCCATATACATGTAAGAATAGGCTATTTTTATTTACAGAATACGTTTCTTCTTCAGTCTTTGTAATCTTTAATGGCAAAGTTAAGTGAATATATTCTTATGTTACATTATATAGAATTTCAAACTTCATTTGCATGCAAATTTATAAGAAATTCACCATTTATTTGAACAAATTAATTAGATTCATGTCACAGAACTGAATTGATTTACGTACACGTTTATATCCTACAAGTTATGAAATCCCAACTGATTAGTTACAAAAAACGTATTCGAGAACGCGTAGTTATAACACACGTAGGCGTACCCGTACACGTTTAAAATCTCAACCTCTCTAATATTAAACATTAACTTAATTAACATACTTGACATAAAAAATAATGCGCATTAAAAATATGATATGTGACAATTTTTATTTAAGTAATTACGTTATGTGATATATTTTTTTTTCAGGCTGATGATCAGAATAGTGACCGGTTCTTTCTGAGACTTAGAGTTGAAGTCTTCTTCAATAAAATATAAGTTTATATATAATTTTACTATCATATTCGCTGGAATAGTATATAAATTGTATGATTACTATGAAGGACACTGGGGTCTTTGATCGCTTATTTATTTTCCCTGTTTCTCTGTTTTTTGTTGTTGTAATACTTAACATATATATACAGGGTATGTATGCACCGTTTTATCTTGACTATATATGTACATGTATTTTCTGTATCTGTTATAAAAATCAACTGTCTAACCTGAAATATATATTTCAGAGCGTGGATCATATGTAGAAAATCTTTATTAGGGCCCCGCTCTGCAGGCATCCTACAGTGATCACTTTGTCTGTCCATATATGTCTGTCTATCCGTCCGTCTGTCAGTATGTCAAATGGTAAAAGGTGTTTAGTGACCTACAACCATGCTTCAAGGTCTTTGGTTAAGGTCAAAGCAGATTTATATACAAAATCCTTGTCGGGGCATATTTTCTCTCTCCTTGTTCTAACCTGGCTTATACTTTACTCACAGAAAGTCTATGGTCAAAGAATGTGCAGCGATCTTGAATGAAGTTTGTAGACCAAGGGTCGTGGTCATAAAGGACCATGCAAAAATCATTTTCTCAGAGCAATTATTCTGTCCACTTAGCCCTATATAACTCATACTTCATATAAACAGATGTTGTAAACATAGCATTAACTCACAATACCTTTACCTTAGACTAACTTACAAGGTCAAATGTAAAGGTCATAGCGGAACTATATAAAAAAACATATCGGAGCATATCTTCTTTCCCTTTGCTCCAATACTCCCCCCACATGGTGCCTTTGATCAAGGAATATGCATTGATTTTGAATGATGTTTGTATGTCAAGTAGGAAGGTCATATCATATCACACAAAAATCCTTTTTCCAAGAGGAGTATTGAAGCAGGCAGCTATTTTTCATTAGAATCTTTTTGTATTACTGTATTGAGTTATTGCCCTTGATTTATTGATTCTTGTTTATTTTAATTAATGCATCCACTGTTAACCAATTATTGTGATGATTATTTTCATACAATAATAAATAGTATATGTATATAAGTTGTTATGCATAAGTAGTTTTGGGTTAGGCCGGATTAGTTTGTTTATTTTTGATTTCCCGTTTTGAGATACTTCAAATTATTTTAGGCCGGCACATATATAGGGACAGTGTTTCTTGCGTTACGATGAACGACAGTTTGGGGTTAAACTTGAAGAGGTACGGCTAGATTGAGTGTGTTGACATCCCTGCTCTATCTATTCTTCGTGTTTTCTAACATACGATACAGAGTGTGTGATCATCACTGCTCTGTATCGCATTAATACAAGTGCGCGGTCATTCCTGCTTGTATTGGTGGTGGTTGCTGCGGAGCATTAGTGTGTGGTCATTCCTGCTGGTGTTCTGGCGTTTCTAGCGCAAGTGTGCGGCACTCCCTGCTTGCGTTAGGTTGCGTTGTTGGCTCAAGTGTGCGGCCATCCCTACTTGAGTTAACGTTGATACCTGTTGAGTTGCGTAGGTGTGCGGTCATCCCTGCCTGCGTAACGTTGAGTCCCTATATATGTGCAGGAGCGGTGATTAAAGTCTGCACTTGTAAATATTGGCAGCAATCAGGGCTATCCGATTCTATCTCGGGTATAGGCCCGCGGGGATCACTGACAGTGACCCCCTTGCACGTTACAATATATTATACTAGACTCTGATCCGTGCATGCACGAGTTAGCATTGCATAGGATATCAGACTATTACGAAGTAGATACATCGACACATCGGCCGTTTTGTTGACATTTACATACCAATCTTTAAGCCTACAATAATGCTATTAATTTCACTACACTCTGCAAAGATAGAATAATCTAACTGCATGGGGTCCGTCTTACTCAGCACAGTAAAATAACTCTCACTTAACGTAGCAAAAAATCACAAAATTGCTCCGAAACGTTTTTTTGAGAAAATTAATACAGCGGTAATGAAACTAGATGCTGTCATTAGACAGTAATACCCGCACTAAGTGTTTGCCCTTAAATAACACTGTTTTGTACCAGTTTAATTAAAAATGAAGGCCACATGCAAGTTCCGGTAATACAAAATTATAACTTTCATAACCGAAGGATGAGATCCCTCCCCTTCATTAATGTTTAAGGTGTACAACCGATCTGTTGTGGTAAAAATATGAAAATGCATAAAATTAAACACGCTAGGTTATGCATTATTATCCATTTGCATACATCTTTTAATCCAAAGTTGTCAGACTCAAAGTAGCTGGTCAAAAGCGATGGTTAAATAGCCCTACACTTTCCGCCATGACGTCAATTAGTCAACCCGTTTCTAGGCACCCCGTTCTGGAAAGTTCTTTATACTAATACTAAAATAGCATGAATTTTTCCATTTTATTTATCAACTTTTTATATTTATGGAAGTCCGATCTGCCCGCGATGCCTGATGGACTCGTCTCACACTTTTCGTTAATTAGTCAATCCGCGTTCTTTGTTACCCGTTCTGAAAAGTTCTATCCCATTCTCTCACCAGATGTCGTGCTTCGCAAGCGAATGAGTATCAAAACTTAAGTCGCCCACTTAAGAAACGAATTGACATTTTTATTTATTCAACATTTGTCAAATCTTAACTTTTATATATTCTCTAAATAGGCTCACAGTAAATGTATTCATTCTATACGTAATCATTTAATATAATTTAATTGCAAGTATATATTTTGATGGAAATTATCCCTGATTTGGATCCGCCAAAGCGTGTCCACCACCATACTCTCATTTGTGCTATTTCGGGCTTGTTTACCGAAAATGAAAGTAGGTTTTTAATTAATTTAACAATAATAACTTATCAGTAGAATTTCAGTTATACCTTACGGACATCACATGTAGGCATTTTGCAGTTTATTTGCAAAATGCCTTAATTTATAAGTATAGATTATTATATTTCCCAAAGGACCACAAAAAGTGGATCCCTCTCCTCCCACGAACACAGATGCATTTTATATAATATATTTAAATACTGGTTTTAAAAGGCATGTCTTTCCGCTGATATTTTAGGAAACTGTTTATTTTATAACTGTCAATTTAAATCACCAGTATCTAGTGTTAATTGATTTCAGTGCATTCCATATGAACAGATAAGGAATACACTGTGGATATATTCGTCTCAATTTTTAGTTTTTGTTTTATTAATCTTCCAGTTCTCCTTTTTAAAATTTTTGTGTATTTTCAGCGGAAAATAGCCAATCGTTTTAAGAGGGAAAGCGTTTAATGTAAGCTGATTTTGATTTATTTCTAATTTTCATATAAGAGGAATTTTTCTTTCAAAAAGTCCAAAGTAATATTAACAGGTATATTTACGATTATTCGATGTTTTGTTTTCAACAGTTTGAACAAAGTTATCATCAACACGAAACCTGCAGACGATCCCAGAAGTATATTAGAGATCTGATATCTTTCATTTAATTTGAGAATCAAGTTAAAATAAAGCATCTTCATGAATTTGCGAGAGTCAATGAAAACGAGGACTTTTGAAAGAGTTTTTTCTCACTTTACGGCATACTACCACCATCTTGTATAGAAAACTGAACAATAATTTTAATGAATTTGATTTTTTAAAATCATGTTTTTCTTAATATTTAAGAAATATCTAAAATTGAAAGCTGCAATTTGAGTAATGTGGTGTTAATCTATGTTCCAACTTTTGACGAGGTATCTGTTTTCAAACAAAATCATTTATTAAAGACAGGGATTTTTCATTGAAATTGACCACAAAAGATGATGGTGACGTTGCCAAGGTCGGCAAGCAGTGATGAGTGATATCTGTAAGGGTTTTTCTCTGAAAAACATCGATACAGAATGAAAATAATCTTTAAAAAGTTATTCGCGTTGTGCATTTTTTAAGGAGGTACACACTTTGTTTCCACATAACACAGTTCAAAAGACAGTAGATTATCAGTAGGCATCCGGTCGAAAGGTTTAGTAAACCACTATATTTTGACCCGTGCGTGGACGGGTTGACAAAGCATATGATATCGGACATTTATTAAATAGATACATCGACACTGTATATTGTTGAAATTTGCATAACTAAGCTTTAAGCCTACAATAATGCTATTAATTTCACTACACTCTGCTTGGTTGGAATAATGTAACTGTGTCTGGGGAAATGCCTTCACCACAGTTAAAATGTCTCCTATATACCCGTAATGTAGCAGAAAATTGCAGAATCGCTCCAAAACGATTTTCGAGAAAATTAATGAAGTTGCATTGAAAATAACAGTCAAATTGTTCATAACAAACCAATTTGAAGCTGTTAATACCTTTCTTTGAAAAGTTTAATTCTTTTATTGCAGCAGAATTCAACATTTCTTCAACAACGTTTTTTACTCACCATGTTGACATTCGAAACTCGGGATTTTTTTAGGTGGCAGGGGATATTTTTTGGTCGAGGAAATGTGAGGCAGATAGTGTTCATATATGAGGATGAATTTTTCAGTGGATTTTTAATTTTGCTAAAATTGGTTTGCATGCAGGGGACACGTGGTCCCGACTCTTGAGAATTTTGAAACATTTCAGAATAAAACAAGTACAACTTACATATAGCACTATAAAGAATAGCCAGGGACGGTCTCAAAATTTTCTGAAAAATTGCCCTTTTTCACATTTTCACGGGTCCACAACCACGCTCCAGTCCCGAGCAACTGCCATAAACTACAAGAGGGCTGGTAGCTTAATGTATACCCATGCAAATAATCACCAATTGATGGGGGGTCAATCACCTTCTTTTCGAGTGACATTTCGTGTTCTGAACCCACCCTACTTTTTAAGCACAGAACCGAAAGTGAAAATTTTGGCCACAGTTTCGCATTTTCATTCCATATCTGATGAAGTGCTACCAGTATTAAAGTGTCATATACCAATGAAATTGACATGAGCTCCTCTATCCACAAAATGAATGCAATAAATATTCTAGCAATTTATACCCCTCAAATAACCAGCCGAACCCCAGGTTCTCCCTCTATTTTAAAATTATGACCGGGTCTTTCCTTCGAAACTATCCCCTGCCACCTTTTAGTAAATGCACTGTGTTAATTATCTCCCGTATTTTCTTTGATGAACAGAAAAAAAAAATTCCAATGAAAATTTACACAAATATGTTTAATTGTCTCTAAGTTTATCCATCAATAAAGTAAATGCCCACATTTTTTAGATTTTGCTAGATTTTGGGAGGATTTCGGTGATTACCGCGAATTTCGGTTATTCTATACGCCCTGCAAATGTGATATTGTGGAAACATGAAATAAAGAGCTTCCCGTGAATTAGTGTGAAATGCGCATGCGCAAGATTGTAAACTACAAAACAAAAAATTCAGATGATTTCCGGAATTTGTTGAGGAATTTTCGTTGATTATTAAATAGCGAAGCTTGATTGAGGAAAAAAGAAAACAAATTGGTAATCTTGAAGTATCTATGATGCTTAGAATATATAAAACAAAAGACAATACTCTTCCGATTTATTGGTATTAAAGGCCAAAAATTCGAGTTTATTATTTTAATATAGTAGTATAGATTCAACTTTTAACGTTTTCCTCATTGTAAACAAAGAGAAAAATGGCAAAAATATCGAAGAACAATTAAACCTCTAATTTTCGAACAATTTTTAGATGTCATGTGGTTAACCATCATTGTGAAAAGCTTTGGGAAGGCAAACGAGACAAAGTGTCTTGTATAAAGGGGTATTTTGTTAAACTCTGTAAGATTTAAACTGACGTCTCCATTTGACGTCATTGTGCTCTGTAGTGACAAACTGCTTTTATAACTGAGTAACAAAACCTTTTCATCAAATGAAACGAAATTTTTCATAACAAAAAGATAAATAATGCTGAATTGTTTAATGTTTAATTAGTACTATAATGAGATATGTATGGCAGATAGCACTAATGTCTAGGTATTCTTTGATTGCCCTAGTTTTTGAATTTTGTGAATACTATTTTTTTATGTAACTTTTAAAAAAAGAAATGAACTTTCTAACTTTATATTTAAATTGTTCGAGTCCCAGAAAGAATTTTTAAACCTAAAAAACCTCTTTATTTGCCAATACCTCATCAATCAATGATATTAGATAAGTGCCCTTGTAATCAAATTTATAGGAATTGAAAAAAAATCCTAGAAATACATAAATATATAGCAAATATATCAAATGTTAATGATCGTCAATCCGGTTTAGCCATTCTGCAAAATCTATTTGTAATTATGATTATCTCTTTGCCCAAAAACGTTCTTGCGAAAAAAGGTACCTAAAAACTGTGATACTAAATGTAATGCTTTCAGCTCTCTCCGTGTAGAAGTCGTTATTGATTCTCGTTTTGTCAATATATTGCAAAAATCAGCCCATTAAGTTCCATAATTTAAGCACAGCAGCACCATTAATTCATCTGAATATACTCAAACATAGGAAATTATATTAACCAATTCATTTGAAGTTAAATTTTCATGGATTTAAAAAAATTTAATAACATTTAATCTGAAAAGACAGTAATACTGGTTTTTTTTTGCATAAGTAATTAATAAGCCTGTTTTACACATAGATAATCAGGATTGTGCAAATATTTCTAAAAAAAATATGCACGACGATCAGTTAAGCAAATCAGTATTTTACAAGGTGCCTCAAACATTTTCGAAAAATATAAGATATAAGATACGGCAAACACTAAAAAATTGAATTTGTTATTCCAAGAAGAAATGAGACATGTTAATTGTTGTTGACGAATATCTATGTGGTTATACCTTATTTCAATTCAACGTATCCACATTGAATCTTATTGTTTACACTCAAAGCCTATGTAATTCTGAAATGTGAGATCCCGTTATCAATATGAGAGACCACATCTTTTAAGAGAATATTCTACAGTAAATCTTAGTTGGGGTAAATATGTGATCCTCCTACGATGTCATGTATTTACGATATAATATGTATCAATAGGATTATGAAAAAGGAAATTGATTATAATGACTCAATGTGTTTATTTAGTATGTTATATTGCTATTTTATATATGCTTTTTCAATACACATAAAATTGGCCAGAACAAACAGAATAATTTAATTGACTCAAAACTGAAACTCAACATCTTTTTACCAGAAACTTCGTAAACATCGACACTCGGCAGGTTGATCAGATACGACCGGAATCGGTCTTATCAGATTTATCTAAACCAGGTTTGTCTACAAATTTAACATTATTTTAAGTCATCATCTTACTGTTTTTTGTTCGATAGTTAATCAGAACATGGAGATATATTCTGTTCCTGAGTTGAAGTTAATTGCTTTCCAGTAAGTAAGATAGGCTAGGATTGTTTTGTCAACTTTCACGATAGCAGCACTGTAAATCATTATTCAAAGGACTTCTTTTCAGATCATTTATCATGTCTGTTTTCTAAAATAAATGAATTGCAGAGAAAAGGACCTTTATTTATTTGATTATTGAATAGTATAACATTTATATGAGGTATTCTTGCAAAATATCAAATTTTTATTTAAGATCAAACATCTCCAAAATTTGAGACTACAATTAACATT
This sequence comes from Magallana hongkongensis, assembly GCA_015776775.1. Taxonomy (NCBI): domain Eukaryota; kingdom Metazoa; phylum Mollusca; class Bivalvia; order Ostreida; family Ostreidae; genus Magallana; species Magallana hongkongensis. Next base: position 99,384 of record CM027475.1, on the reverse strand, counting down.
AAGAATAAGGATAAAAGAGTATTAAATTTCATATATGCGATTCAAAGCGTTTGCATTCAATAAAAGAAACTGACACAGTACTGTTATATTATTATTTTGTTTTAATGAATTATACATGTAGTTATGAAGTTATTACTAAATTTTTGTTAAACCCAATTAGTTTTAGTGTTTAACCCAATTGTGTAAATAGAGGTTTTAGTTTAAGAAATAGAACTACAGTGACTACCAAAAATAATGCAACATTTCCCCAACGTCTTTGGCACTCAGAATTTTTTTTGATCTTTTCAAACAGTTTTAAATTGAAATCAAGTCAAAAATAGTCACGAATTAAAACGAAATCAAAATCCATAAAAGACACTTACTTGATTTTTTTTTATTATTTAGTGATGTTTCCTTTAGATGCAATTACAGATTTTAATTTTCTTTTAAGAGTATAAAAAAATTAGAACAAGTACATCTTTGATCAGTTATGATATATCTTTTTATTGCGTTAGCTCAAGTTGAGGGCTTTTGTTAATGAAAATATTTCAACCAATAACGATAAATAATGTATGAAGAGGTACAGACAAAGAGCAAAATTTCAAATAGTACTATTTCATACATAAGTTAATCAATAAAGGTTGAACAGTTGTGTCATCAAAGGTACACTGATGAACTTATTTTTAGGTTTTTTTCTTATATTTTTAGTGGATGTGATTTTTTTTATAATTAATGATATGATTTTGAAATTCAATCTTTAATAGATGGTTTGGTAGTTTGTTATTGATAGCATTCATGCTATATAGCAAGATCAAGATTAGAAGGCTAGGGGTTTCATTTCATATTTTCATATTTTATTAATATTTAGCCTTCTTTGAAATACATGTAGTACTTCTTTTCAAAGTTCAGAATTTTGGATGGTCGATAGCTGATCTTCCACTGCGATCGCAAACATGCAAAACTAGTGTTTATTATATTACATTGCTTTGAATTTACGACTTCATCAAAATTTTTACTTATTCAATGGAATTAAATTACATTTAAGATTTTCAATTTTATTTTAACATTATGTTTTGCAAATTAAGTCAAAATTAATTTTCAAATATACTTTAGAAAAATATTAAACTTCAACTTTTGCGTAGATGACAATATATAGACAAAAAACTCACAATGGACGTCTCATTCAACACTAAAAAGAATAAAAGCATTGGGCTTTATTGATAATACTTACGAACGTTGACGACTTATTTTATGACGGATGTCATATTAGTTTTGAATGCGTTTGTATCCAGAAGGCATTAATCTAACCCCCTAACATTGTGTATGTCGTCAATCAGATATATCACAAGGCTGAATTACTGTTTGAAGTTTGCTAAAAAAATCTTTGGTATGTATTATTTCACAATACGTAATTCTTCGTCTTCGGCGTTTGTTTTAACAATCTTCTCAAGATAAAACGCGCCTGCTTATCAAATCATAAATAGGGTTAATTGTATTGTTGAATTAAATAAAGTGTTTTCAGAATATTCGACATTTACAGCTCTCATAGCACACTGTTTTCTAGACATCGAGGGACGAGATTTAAATATAGCTTCAACATGACATCATGTAAAATTTTAATCTATTGAAATATTTTATGACGCAAAACATTTTGATGGTTTTCATTAAAACACTCCCTAAATTAGTAAATGCACCTGATGACAAAATATCAAAGACAGCAAAATCCTGTGATCAAAGCTATTATTAAATTATTGTGAACAAGAATTCATAAAAAATCAAGACATCTCGCTCGAATATTTCAATTTCCGGTATATCATCAAAGTCTTTCAATTTTTTTTTTCTAGAGTTGACCTTTTAAAAGTATTTTACCGTGCATCTCTATTGTATATTGTGTAAACTTTAACGCATATATCTTAAAAGAAAAAAAAAATGATTTCTTTAAGCAAATACAACAAAAAGTCTAACCTTGATGAAATTTCTCGGGATCATTTAGCGACATGAGCACGATTTTTTTTATTACGAAATTGCAATGACTGTATTATACCGTGTTCAAATGTCCACTGTCTCTATCTTAAGTAATGTTGGTAGTATTAAACACCCAGTGGTCTCAACAAGGTTTGTTACGGATTTTATATGGAAATACCGTATATAAGTTTTTTTTCGCGTCATGTTAATTTCCGCGATTCAGAACCTAGAACGGTATATACAATTTTTGCGAATCAAATTTTCACTATTTCAAAGTCATAGTGAAAATACAATTCAAGATTGTTTAAACCTGTGAAGTAAGAGGGTACAATTATCTTAATTGCCGCTCTTTATAATGAAAAATTCGGACAATTAAACCATTTACACGATTTCCTTAATGTTAAATAATTACCGATAATTATTTTCATAGATGCAAACAGTCATAGATAAATAGATCATGTACCGTTACATATACCAGTAGCTCAGGTATAATTAGACATTGGTTTACGAAAGAATAGCAACCGTTTTAATAAGCTTGTCTATGGATTATTAAATAAACTATGAGGCTTACATACCTGTTATCTGGCGCTTGCTCTCCGATCCCGCAATTTCTACTCTAAACTTACTGAACACAGTTCATTGTACTTTTACATACCTGTTTACTTCATAAGGAAAGAGAGAACTATATTATAAGAACAAAACTTTGTATCTTATTTACGCTGAGATATTTTCCGCGATTTGGAAATCGTCCAGAACAAAGCGGAAATTGGATGCATGCGGAAAAAACCTGATATACTGTAGTACCCTTTAGTCTTTAAAAACAAATAAACTTACCGTTGAAAAGTTTACTACAAGCTTTACTTATTTGATAATATTTACATTTGCTAGTTCCTATGTCTGTGATAACACTTCAAATCAATTTTGTATTATACAGTCCAATAAATTCAAATAACGCACTGTTTGGGAGTAAGTGGGGTTTGCATATCAATAAAAAGAAATGCAAATCACATAAATATGTCATTATTCTAATTTTTAATCGTACAGTTGTTGAAAATTATATAAATATAAGTAAAAAGTAATCATTCTTTGAATATTTTGAGGTAAAAATTTTGGTCAGAGTGTGATCAAATCTTACAATATGACAAGAAAAAGATAATTATCCCAAAATAAATACTTAGTTTAATGAATACGCAATCAGGTATTTATTGCAACGAAATAGAAGTAATTTCACACATGAAAATTGGAAAAAATAAACTATCGAACATTATAATTAAAATTGTCTAACTATAGACACCAATATTATATTATTTGAATGAAGCATATTTCCCAATTTAGTCATGCCAAACAAGACATGAACCTTTTTTCCTTATTATATATCTTATTCAGAAATTTGCAACCCTTTACAATATCTGATTGCCCCGGGACAGAACAAGCAGTTAAATCTAAACTAAACAAATTATAACAATCGAATAATTTCAAATAGTTACCTTTATATATTTTTGTTTTTGAAAAATTTAACATCACGTCCATTTCAGAGAGAGAGAGAGAGAGAGAGAGAGAGAGAGAGAGAGAGAGAGAGAGAGAGAGACCTTTTGAAAAAATTCAAAAGTGTTACATGACTGAAAATTTTCTGTTATTTTACATGTAATTTTATATTTATAAATCATAAATGATACATATGATATAATTGTATTAAAAATACTGTTTTTGATTATTTTTTTTTTCTAAATAGAAGCCTATAATGATGTGTTTCCAGCATACATCGAAATTCAAAATACTAATCAATTTTGCCACAATCTTTGTACAAATAGACAATCAAATAAAAGGTGCTTAATGTCTTCCTTTTCACAAAACAGAATTCACATTTTGCATTAGACCTTGATTTTCATTTGTATTGAAAGGAATTACAATTCAAAATATTATTTAACAACTTATTATTAAACTCATTAAGTCTTTTGTCATACATGTTCTTAACCTTTCTTTCATAAATATCTTTCCAATTTTCTCTGCCAATATTAAATAATTTGTTAAATGCAGATTGGTAACAAGGTGATTTGAATTTTTTATGAAGCAATTTTACATTGTAAAATTTACATCTCTTATCGAATATATCAAATGTTCCCATATGAAACATTTCTTTTCAGTATTTTTGTATCAAAACAACACTTCATATCAAAACGCTCATTTTTTTTACTGATTATTTTCCTTAAAATATTTTATTCACAGAACCAATATTTTTCTTCTTCAGCATAATGAACTTGGATTTATTTTGTATTCATGCAGCTTCAACACATTTAATCACATAATTGGAATAAGTTTTAAATATATTCACGAAATAAACATTCTAATACAAACAAACTTTCATCATAAAAAGCAACATGTTATTTAATTAACAAATTTCTAGTGACTGGTTTGTGCTCCGTTTCTTTTCTGTTTTGAGGTAGACCCAGAGTAATAGTCGTGAAATCGCCACTGCAGGAAGGTATCACAACTAGAAACCGACCATTGTTCATTCATGTCACAATTTTTAACATAATTTTAATATATCCAATGCCATACTAAATAAATGTAGTTTTTTTCCTTTAAAAAAAACTTTTTCCATAAATAATTCAAGTGTTTGATAAATAAAAGATTTGTAAATTTTGATGTACTTCTGAACTTTTAATTAGTACTATATATTGTAAGTGGTTTACAATTAATATATCATTCCACTTCAAAATAAAGATTTTTATTTTTTATTTGTATAGATTCATGACCAATCTAGAGGAGTTTTAATCTAAAATAGACTATTAACGCTTGACCATTTTTACCATTACCCTCATCTGTTTATATATATAAATATATATATATATATATATATATATATATATATATATATATATATATATATATATATATATATATATATATATATATATACCAAGTATTATTCCCTCGATGTTTTCGGAAACTTATAGTTAATTCATAGCTTTATAGAAACAGCCAAACTGAAATCTACACGCCCCGTTTATTGATTGGTAAATCTACAGCGGCTGAAATTGACAGGATAGTGACAGGACTGAAATTGACACGCCCAGTTTATCGATAAGTCGAGACCTACAACTACCTAAGAAAAATGACGGACAGCATGAAATAACCTTGAGACCACTTGGCTGTTTGCTTTAGCTAACGTACTTATGTACATTAACAGTAATTTAGTGAATTTTATCTACTTTTTACAATTGGTTAAAAGAAAGATGTTAATATAAACAATAAAATGCCTTCTTTAATGATCCATGCGGGATATAGATATTATAGAGAGAGAGAGAGTTTTTAACATTTTAAAATAGATAAATAAAAACATACCACAGAGCTTCGAATATTGCAACAATACACAGGATAACACATGTCCTTGTCTCTAAGCCGATCAATCAACTGCTTTACACCAAGTTGTAAAAAATAAAAGAAAAGTATAAGAACTTTACTTTAGCCTCTCGGCTTAAAACGATATAAAGGGATTTTAAAATTGAATTCAATTATAATTATATTATAAATTCAAAGTATATAGATACATCGCGTTCTCGTTTTCTACACGGAAAGCAGAAACTGCTCTAGATAAAATTTAAAATACATTGAAAAGTGAACCAGTATGCTTATACCCCAGTCTGTCCCAAGTTATTGCTTCCATCACTTTTCAAAAACTTTTAATTTAAATAAATATACCTAACAATGAAGAGCAATTAAAATCGATAAATTCATCGATACATCATCTGTTTGTTCCCGGAGAATTTCACAGGTACAAACAAACACAAAAACCAAACATCTTACGGAGAATCAATATGGTAAGTGTTTACGTCTTTTCTCCATTCCGAAGTACTCGGGACACCTCGGATTTTTTAACGTTATCATCCCGGGTACGTTCATGTCTTTTGCGATGCAAAATCCCCGTAGACATTCTAGTTTTTGGTTCTGTATCAAAACGGAAGTTTCGAAAGAGAAAATCTGGGCTATTTTCATTCCAATGAATGGATTTAGTTTGGGTGCAAAGGTATCTATTATTATCGATATATTATGCAAAACGTGGAAGCAGAATCTTGGGACAGAGTATACTAGATAAATTACTAGCAAATTTAAGCTGATTGTTCTATACAGTACCATGTTCTTTTAATAGAAAGCCAACCGTGACGACTGCCTCAAGTACTTGTATTGATCCTGAACTGTATATAGTTTCCTTTTTCATTTTATCTGACAAGTATTAAAACACATGTTTGTAAACAGGACATGTAGAAAACATAATTCATATGAATTATCAAAATATTCCGAACCTGAAACATACATTTTTTACGTACTCTGAAAATATGTCTTTAACAAAGCTGAGAATTAGTTTTTCAGACATTTAAAACAAAAATCTATACTTTGTATAGTTTATTTACATGTAAGTGTAATTTGGTCTTGAATCTTTAAAGAAATTCCACTGACATATTCCAAGGAATCTCCAAAACCAAAGATGGCAACATTTTCGTCTAAATGTGTTTCACTATGTTCGTTCCTGTTAGCATTTTCGTATCGAATGGGATTAACTGTGTGGATCCATGTCAACAATTTTGTCCAGATGGAGTTTACTATGTGCGTTTCTGTCAAACTCTTTGAAGGCAACAATTTCGATTAAGATGAATAAATATATTAATGTTTGTTTACAACAATTTAAGTGCACACATTCTGAAACATCAACCATACTTGAGCTTGCTTTTTAATCTGTCTTTGCTTTCTATTAACGACAAATATTAGCTTATTTTAGGCAACTTGACAGGTTTATGTATGTACTCAAATAAAATATTTTCTTTCCTTTTCATTTTGTTTTAGGTATGTCCAAGTTTAACAAAAATATAATTGAGTTTTTGAAAATTCAAACCACAACTATTATTTTCTAACCTTTAGAAAATTCGACAGCACGTTTCCTCACTGAGGAGAACTCTTTGCACGTAAGACTGCTGGAGTTATCTACACACAGTACGGTGCCTAGTAGCCTTTCACATTGGTGAATTGCAAACAAAGTAATAAAGAGCGAGATTAAGAAAGAAATTTTTGAGGAAGTAAAGGCAACCTTAACACAAGAACTCACAGAAAGCGTAACGGTTCTGGTCAAAATTAAATTCGAAAACAAGATTGAAAGAAAGAAAAAAACATTCGAATTGCATACAAAGAAATCGCACATGGTGTGAACATGGATTTAACGGTTTTGCGAGAGAAATTACTTGACCCGCTACAGGAATTGAGAACACTGAAGGACACTTTAAAGCGGTACCAGGCCGTGACGGTAACTACCCTTACACTTGCTAATAACCATCAACAGTACTACCAAAAGAATATCATTAAATTTGAGGGCAGGAAAACCTACGGGAGGATCTGTGTTCTATTATGGCGGCGGGCGTGACCATCGACCCCTCGGATATACTGACGATATTTAAAACCCCAGATGCACTAGGGAAAACGAGGCCAGACATCGCTAAATTCATGAACTTGGAAGTAAAGATGAAGATCATTAAGAACAAATCAAAGGAAGAGGTGAAGAAAAGATTTCTTAAGTTTGACCATATCACGCAAATAAATTCCGAACTTCTGCGCGAATTGAAAAATGACGATCGAATCCAAAATGCGTGGCACTACAATGAAAAATTCTTCCTACTGTACCAGAAAGTGTTTAAGGAAGTTTAAAATTTTAAGGTGTGGGGTGTCCTATATTGATGGGGATTGAGAATCGAAATATCCTGACTTTGTGACTGGTGGTGGTTTGAGTCAAAATACTCTAAAAACAATGAATGACTGTGTGAATGTAAGATCAGGTGCGTGTGTGTTTGGGTTTAACCATGGGCTGGTAAATAGTTGCTTGCTTATAGGAAACTATCCATTTGTTTATTATTACTTTGTTTTATTTTTTGATGTTTTTGTGTTCATGTTCACAAGTTTATGCCATCGACTGACAATATTTTAATACGTGTAGCTTTGGTGAACTGCCAGGGATTTACAAAACTTTCAAAACCATTCTTTTCTCTGTCATTCTATATTGCTTTTCACATTATTTTTCAGATGCCACAACCAGGTAATATAACAATAGCTACGGTGAACTGTCAGGGGCTTGCAGCTCTTAGTAAACGTAAAGATGTTATTAATCATTACAAACAAAAACAATATTCAATAATTTGTTTTCAAGATACAAATTGTATTCCTGATAATGAACCATTCGTTGAATCTCAGTGGAAATATAAATGCTGTTTTAATTCTTACATTTCAAATTCAAGGAGTGTATGTATTCTTTTTAACAACAATTTTGAGTTTAAAATCCATGGTGAAAAAAAGGACAGGGGGTAATTTACTTGCTTTAGATTTGTCAATTGAAGATAACAGGGTAACCCGTATAAACATTTATGGCTCAAATTGAGATTATCTCCAATTTCAAGGAAATATTAGAGATATATTTTTAGAACTTGACAATGAATATTACATATTATGTGGTGATTTTCATTTAGTATTTCATCATTTATGGGATTAATATTCCCATAATTATTGTAATATAAATAACCCTAAGGCTCGTTGTAAAGTTTTAGAAGTCATGGAGGATTTACAATATCTTGATCACTATAGAGTTTTGCATCCAGATAAAAATGCTTATACAAGGGATAAAAACCCCCATTAAAGCAAGGTCGTCTTGATTATTTTCTGGTTTCTAATAGTTTGTCCAATTTAGTTGAGATTTGTATAATTAAGCCAGGGTACCGGTCAGACCTCTCTATCGTTTTACTTAAAATTATAATTTATCTCTTTAAGGATGACGTTTACTCAGAATGAAAAAAAAATCCACTGATGATAATGAAAAACCATCTATTGTGTGTTATAGACCTTTGCTTGTATTGTTATTTTTCACTTTCAGAAAAGTAGGTCAATGACCTACTTTTTGAGTTAATGGCCATTGAATATTTATTGAAAGTTCAAGAAAAATCCCATAAAATTTTACACTACGTTTGAGATTTTCTTAATTATAAAAATATTACAAATAATTAAACACTTTAAAAAATAAGATACAGTTAACGAATTGTAGTGGCACTAAATAAGTGCACAGCATTAAGATTTCAGCATCAATTTTTAAAAATAATTCAGTCCAAATTTCCTGTATCAGTTTTCAAATCCCTACCCATTTTTGATTCAATTTTACAAAAAATTGAATGATGATAATACAAAAACATTTATGATATTGAACTACTTATATTGACCTTATTCTGTTGGCATAAAATTTATATGAGGTCAATGATCAAAATTTTGAGATATGATGCCTTTTATTGTTTTTAAGCTTTTTCAATATTATTATTATTCGTGCCATAAGATTATTCTAATGAATAAGTGAGGTAAAACCAACGGAAAATATGCAAAATTACGTAGACTTAAATATAAAATCCTAACTTTTAATATTAGACTACTGCCAAAAACTTTTAGCAGAAAACAAAATTTGCAAAATTTAGTCCGAATTTCCTCTGTTTGGCTAAAAGTCAATTTTTGTTTGAGCATAACTCCATAATAAAGTAAAACTATTGAATGTTTTGTCAATAATAATCCATTTCATAAATACTTTTTGTATTTAGAACAAATTTTACTCATTACATTGAACTTTTTAACAATCGGAATTTGAGAACTCAAACCCTGAGTAAATAACACCCTTAAGAGAGGACGTAGTTTTTGGAAATTTAATAATTATAGTCTTTTAACTGATAAAGAATATGTGTCAAAGGGCAAAGAAACTATTCATTCCGTTAGTCGTCAATAGTTAGAAAACAAACTGTTGTTAAAACAGTTTTGAATTATGATGCAGTAATGATATAAAACATGCAAACAGACACTATATTCAAATTAAATTGAAAATTTATTGTGTATGAAATTCAAATAAAATCGTACTAGTTTATTATCAAACTGATGAAAAAGTAACACATTTATTCAACAAAACTGGTGGTTTTCGTTGGGTTTCTGTTAATATTTTTTTCTTTTTCTTCTCTGCATTGATGTTCTGTTCTCATTTTAAAGATGTTTGAAAAAAAGCAGCCATCTGACCAATCTGTTGAAAGAAAACAGAGTATTATAAACCATTTATTTTCAATGTGAAACATTAAATTAAAAAATGGAACAAATTAAAACACCTTACGGTAAACGGTTTCTTTTTTGCAGAGTATCATTTTCCACTGAAAAGAAAATACATAAAGTTTATACACAGGATAAGTACTTGAAGTTAAAAAAACAGCAAAAATTATTTAACACATGTTCAATAAAGTGCATATGGAATTATGTAATATGGAAGACATCGGGGATATTTGATACAGTTGGTTTTGATTAACGGTCCATAAGAAAATAAACGACGATCTATTTTTGATGAAAATTTATATAATTGTACATCCATTAAATGTATGTTTGTATTTGTAGAGGAAAAACACTGTTCGATGAGAGGGACTTACGGAATCAACGTTTTGTGTCCTGACCTTTTGCGAAATATTTTTTATTATACCTCATTAAGATAATTCTCTATGTTTAATGCGTTATATGACTGGTTCTAGACAATCACGTGTCCTGGCATTAAAACTACATATTTACCTGTCATCGTCACACTTCGCTTCATATCTTACCCATTTTGAAGCCAAAAGAATTAACAATTCATGCGTAAGAAAAATCCCGAGGATGAGCGTATTTTTTTTTATCGTATTACATCAACAACCGATTATCTTTTTCATATCAGAAATCTTACATTGTACGTAACCAGTTTAAAATCACAACGATTTTGCTTTACGTAATTTTCATAAGGATAAGAATCCAACGAATGCAAGCATATTATCACCTTATATTCTGCATAATAAACAATCATTGCATAGACCTTCGGGAAATATTGGAATATTTGCCAAAAATCATGTTTCCCTCAGGCGTTGCCATAAGAAAATATGATGTTCCCTTGGGGAATAAATCTTCATATTTTCCTCACCGTGATTATACAATAAATATATGATATTGCAAAGTTTACAAAATGTCTCTTACTAATGAGAAATATTTAGTCCATGCCCCACTTGGCGATATCGGTTCTTTCCTTTAAGCATGTCAAATTCCAGATCACCAAGAACGCCCCGTGGCTCCCTCCTGTCCAACAGATAAAAAAAGAAACAAACTTATATTCAATTTCATTGTTTGAATATAAGTAATTGCTAATGGGCATGATCACCCCCCCCCCCAAAAAAAAAAATAATAAGGGATTAATTTCAATGGAAAAGTTTAAGGAAAAATGGAAAAAATAAAACAATGTGATTTTTAACGTATGACGATATATTTTTATAATTTTATGTCATTTTAATTTTATTTAAAGGTTTAATATGCAGTCTACAATGTTTTTATATAAATTACTATCTTTTTCAGTTGGAACAAGGAACTTGGAAATAAATGTATCTATATTAATTTTAAGAAACACATTTTGTTCTATACCGCAAGATGATCTTTTTTTTTGTCGATAATCAATATTATATATTCTTAATTAATCAGACTTTTAAACCTTTCATTTCATGAACAAATAGCGAAAACTCTACATTCGATTTTAAATATATCATACCATGTACTTTTTATACAGACCTTTCATGTTTGGTTTCTTCTTGACTATTTCTGTCGGGGGATTGTGTTGCTAACGACAACACTGTTAGGCACAAGGTAATGGTACAGATAAGCAAACACTTTGTCATAGTAGCTGTATCTATGAAAAATAAGAAAAGCTCACTTAAATCAACAACTCATGTTTCAACGAAGTTCTACAATGCAAAAAATAACATGAAAAAAACCCTTCAAAAACAATAACAATGAAAGGATTTAAAAAGTCAAAATAAATGAAATAAATATCGTTTTTGTTTTACGGATAACAAAACATGTATTCATGTGTATTAGCCAACAATCAGTTGGCCTTATTATGAGAATTTCATCTATACAAGGTTTGATGACAAATCTCAGCATTAGTTTTTGATTTGATAAGACTCTTTTTAATTCGATGAAGCAGTAATACGTAGGACCACATATAATTCATTTCCCGGTGTCATGGGTTTCCGATAGTCTAACATTTAACTCTACCCCCTGATGATTGTCTCGCCGGTCAACACTTTGGAACTGTAACAGCTTTAACCTACGACAATGCATCGAACATTGCCGATACAAAATCAAATTAGTCGTCATCATATTGAGTTTCTAGTTATAAATAAACTGGATGTCGCATTCAACCGATGAAAACAGGGGTGATATGTTTCTGAAAGTATAATTCATCAACATTTTTTTTTCAAAATATTTTACGTAGCATTCAGATATGTTCTATAATATTTTCAATTGTTTTTTAAGATTTTATTTCAACTTAAATGCAATAATTATTTAAATTTCCCAATTATTAATTTTTTACTTATTTATACTAAATATTTATTACAATACCGTCAATTTATGGTTATTGATATAAATTATTTTATTTATAAGAAAGCTTATTTTATAGAGCTCTTAGGGTTCGAAATTAACTAAAAAAACTTTACAAAGCTAGTCTATATGATTATTTTAGCAAGTAAATACGTCATCAGAAGTTTATTTGACCGGACAATAAGTACATTTTAGATACTCTGATATTATAAATAGGTTTTTGGCAATTTTAGGGACTTTAATTAAAGTATTAGTAAAATAGAGGATTTTTTAAAACTCACCTGAGTAATTGTGTGGCTTTAACCCTTTCACGCAGTATAGTTTTGATAGCATATATGTATAAAGACAAAAGATTTTATATATCTGGTGTCGCAGGTAATTTGGAAAAAGAAGTCATTTTGGAATAAATTCACGTAACGAAAATCGACTTTCGGAAACACAAGACTATTGAGAACACATTACGACACGATACTATTAAAAAGGATTTAATTAGCTTATAATACTTTAAAGCTGTAGATAGTGATTAAAAAATTAAAAGCAATTTAACGATGCACATCCATATAGTTGATTATATTTTAGGGCTTCATTATTTTTTTAATAAAAAAAACTATTTTAGGATGTTGTACACTTTATGATTTAAGGTCAAAATCTCCATCACATTAGAAAATTATTTGAGAATCAACAACGTAAAAGATATAAAGTCTTAAGAAATGGTAAAATTTATAGATTGTACTTACTCATATTGATACCAAGGGTTCCAATGCTGCAGAGAGATACATGATCCGGTTTTTATACTGTTCGTGTCCCACTCCCTTTCATAAGATGAGGCTCATTGCCATCGTTTTTTACTTTAATAATTATTATATTCTGTTGAGAATTATATAACAAAAGCAATAATATTGACAAATTTTATTATTTCGACCTTGATATATTATAATAATGATCACAGTCTGTATTTTATTGATTTATGAATTGATTTATGAAGAAACAGTTTTTTTTTCGATATTAAAAGGCTTATTTTATTCGTCAAAATCATTTAAACATATCACCCAACGATAAAAAAATATTTTGTCGTGCATACTTGAGGTGATTTACAATGCATATATTTAATGCACAAACACAATATAATTAATTAAAAATGAAAGGGGAAAATGCATTTATTATTAAAGGAATACGTCGGCAAAGACACCAAAATGACATGTTTTTTTGTCTCCCTCAGATCAAGTCGTATGATTATATATTCGTGGAAAGCAAGTAGAGTAAAAGTGAATAAAAACAACCTATCCTGCGAGACAAGTTTTCTTCATTCAGATTTTCAATTACAGAGACAAAAAAGTACGGAAATGTCCAGAGCTTTCCTGGGAGATTACATAATAAGTACCTTGAGAAGAGAAACTTTCTTGTGCAGAACTGCTTGAAGAGGCGGTTCAAAGCCAATTTAACTAATTTCCATGGGCTTACGTGTACTTAGTCACTATAAATTATCAGATAGATTATCAGCAACGCAACAATTACCCTGGATCTTCCGTTTTCTTGGGATTATTCTAATAAGAGTTTTTTTTTTCTTCAATATATTTTTCTTCAGATTAATATTTTTGTATTTACTGAATATTTAAATGTAAATGAATGAGTTGGTTTTTATGAATTGTATATGTAGAGGATATTTATATTCTGCAATTTTATATTTACTTTATTCGATGAGGTGACATGGTGTATATATTCACGAAGCCTGTCGAGCGGATATAACAATTTCAAAGAATTGGATAAAGCAAATATAGAATCACACAGTTGTGCATATTTTATTTATCTCATACGGTTTGATTTAGATTATAAAACTTTTCAGACAACGACTTGAATAACATGATTTTTTAAAAATTCTAATCGATGATGTTACATTGTATTATGCGGTCATCGTGAACTTGCGTTATACAATTTAGAACATTACTTTGGAAATAAACTTAGCTGTTTTAATGTAAAAGACACTAAAATAGACCTTGAAATAATTTGTATTTCTAAATATTTTTGTGTTAAAGCTCAAGCACTCAATAAAATTGAAATACTGAAGACCTGAATAGTCAAGTGTGACTAAGTGTACACAAAAGTTGCAAATGCTCGTTATTTTGTATTGACTCGAACGTGGAACATTTGCTGATGTTTTATAAAGCAATACTATTGACTCGAAGTTAAGAATTTTCATTAAGGATGCTTAAAATAAATTATCTTAAAACCTCAAATTTTGTAACTCACATAAAGGTTTGCATCATTCACCTTTTTCTCTCTCCAACAATTCGACCCTTCCCCTAAAATGATAGATACCAAAACGTAATGTCATTTATAACAGCTTCCAGAACTGCATTGACATATAAAAGACCGGATATGCGAAAAGTGTTACGATGCATTATTTGCTTCAATAGACAGGAATAACAAGAAATGAAATTAGAATTGATAGATAAGAGATAACCTTTGGGATCGTTAAAATTTTAATTAAGGCATATGCCACCCCAATAACTAAATCAAATAGTTGGAGGACATAAGCTCTAAAGGAGATATATTTACAATATGTATCTATTCAACTGTCTTTATCTATGATAACATTACGAATCAATTTCAAAGCCTATAGCTCAATAATTTCATAAAAGATAAGCGAAACAAAATGGGAGTGTCTTGTAGCAAAACCGACAAACGGTATTTTTATATCTCAATATGATTATTCTATATAAGGCGTCATCAGATTGGTCTACAGCGTCACGTGACAAGGCGAACAAAACGTCGTGTCTCCCAGGGAATAAATATCGTGTCTCATCTCTTCCGAAGTCTCGGGATTTTTCATTCAAAATGTACGTAAAAGCTAATTTAAGCATATGATGTTGACAAAGATGACCAAATCATAAATATTTAATGATTTAAATTCTCTTTACATAACAAAAAAACATTTTTTACTATATTTGATTGGAATCAATAAAAGAAAAGAGAGACAATTACGAAAAACCCAAACAATCGCGACGTAATTGCTTTCGACAAGTCGGAAAAATATTAGAAATCGACGTATTTATGTAATCATATATTGTTCAATATAACAAAACTTTTATCGCATGAATGTGTGGGAAACATGAAAATTTATTCCCCCAGAATAATCATATTTCCCTCGGGAATAAATCTTTAAATTTTCCTCACTATCATGCAATGAATGTATATTGACTGCGCCGCGTAGTAATACATAGAGTGTGCTTCATGAAAAAAATAATGGTTTTAAAATGTTGTTTTAAGGTGTACTGTAAATATAGGTTATAAGTCATCATTTTTTTTCATATCAAGAGGTGATCAATTTGGTCTAACGTGGTCAAATCTATCATAAAGCCCTTATAGCGCATTTTCAAAGGCGTTGTAACGCAAATAAGGCGTTTGTAAAGATATAGAAAAATACTGTTAACCAATTTTTATTCGCGTGCGACATTTTTTGCGAGTTTCGCGAGTGCCTTGTCGTCGCCACTATTTCTCACCGTGAACCTGTTGTCTTATGAATCTTATAACAAGACGGTTCTGGAGAAGGCTTGATTGCAAGCATTAGTCATCGCAAACCAGCTTTTAGGAACTGAATCGGGAAATAAATCGTCGCGAAAAAAAGTTGGTTTACAGTATTCAATTTAATTGTAAAACCAAAGAACTATATATGATATCAGTCAAATTTGGCCCCCAAAATTAGCTATTTTTAAAATGATTCAAGTACATTAATTTGTTGTGTTATTTTATAAAAGAGTTGACATAAACTATGTTTTCACCTATTTATTTGATAAATATGCACTCACTGGGAGTATATAACGTCAGAAGTGACGCTTTTTTTTTTTTATAATTCAATCAAAATCAGTCAAAAATTGACATTTTTCTTTTTTTTTTTCGAATGGGAAATTTAGAGCGACTCTTTGAACAAGAAAGATCTTTTTGTCACTTACAAGTATTGGAGAGATACATCTTTGGTGAAAATATTTTGTTTGTTCAGGCAGTCGCTCAATGGTTCCTTAAAGAAAAACTGCTTCAAAACAAGCCGTTTTAAGCTAAAAATGAGAAAATGGCGGGAAAAGGTAAACTTTATGATGTCATATTTTTAAATTGTGGGCACTAAAATTAAAATGAAAATTATGAAAAATCTTCAAATGTATGTTTGTACAATGTCATAAAACAAAGAATTACAGTAAAATGACAATGATTATTTAAGGGGGCCATTTTAGGCTCAAACCATATATAGTCCTTTTTTCTTAAATTAATATTTTTTTTCTGTAATAAATACTTGTTTATGGCCACAGAAATCATGTCAAAATTTTAATGGAATCTGAAGGTGGATTTGTTGACTTTCTAGCCACCTCTGCATGGTTTCCAATTCTCGTTTCATTCATTTGTTTTCAGGCTCATATTCCTCTAACTTAATTAAATCAATTTTACCGGATAAAAACCCATCCTCACTTATTGCAGATGAAATTAAAATACTTGTTGTCAGAATAACAAACAATTAAGACTACGTTACTGGATATGAGTTTACTGGCAATTCCGACTGCTTCGAGTATAGTTGTTTATGGACGACTTGTTTGACGTCATATATGGTATGACTAATAACCAGATCTGACAAATGCAGCGTAGTAATAATAAGCGGAAACAGCCGAGAGAACCTTAAGTGTAAAGTATACATTGTACCGCACGTTGATCGAAAAAGTGGAATTCCCCTCAAATAAATGTACTTCAACTTTATTGCTTTAACACTAATATAATGCAATCATTGTATCATGATACTGATTTGGAACAGAAAGGTATTTACTTTTTTCTTCTTTTTTTTTTTTTTACAAGTTATTAGACACAACATATTCTCAAGTTACTTATAACTAATGAACTGATACTTTTTCTCAAAATTTTTTTTTTGAATCTACGAGATTAATAAAAATTGAACCAATAATTCTTATGATTCCACAGTATATGTCAATGTCAATCTGCTGGCTAGAGCTAGATTCAGAGTAAGATGATGTACCATTAGAATATCCGAGCCCGCAAAGTTAATTCGACAACAATATTTTCAATGTATCTAAAATATGAAACACATTTATGTTGAGACAACTATTATGCATGAACTTTTGAAATTGCTCTATGCCAAAATTTCTTTCTACGTGTAAAAATGCAATACAGAATGAATAAAAATACACTTTGATTTATTTATTGGTAAGACGATCAAAAGGATATCGATGTATAAGTTATATGTTTTTACGCTAATCATTAATTTTCGTGAAAACAAATACAGTTTAACTGGATATTTTTCAAAACAAAAAGAAACAAGAAGCCCTTTGGCCATATTAGTCACCTGAGTAGCTGCAGTGTGGCTTTTGCAATGTACATTCATGTGCATTATAATAACAGTGATAATGAAATCATTTTAATATTCAGAGATTGATTAATCAAATAAACTTTCTAAATTTCAAAAAAAAAAAAATGTATCAAAACATACATGTACAGTGACATAATCAAACAAATCTAAGGTAAAAAAAATAATCAATCGAAATACACCTCCCTACCCTGCATAATCATTAGAGCCCTGTCCTTAAACAAGAACCCTTGCTCCAGGGGCAATGAAATTCATAATTTTGTAAAAGGCACTCTTTCTTTTCATAACTATTTACATGATTTATCATATGAATACACAGAAGCACAGAAGATTTTCAAAGAATTAAACACTGTGCCGGATAATTATTCCAGTGCCAAGGTAGCATTTTACACCCGTCACAGTTGCATATATCAAAAACTTCAAATATGCTACATGATAGACCATTGCTTAAAGACTTTAAAACCGCCTTTATTATCATTGTATCTCACCTGTCAGGTGAAATTTTTACATTTCAAAAATAAATTCTTACAGGTAAAAAATTATTTCCATAGGTAAAACAATTTTGCTATAGGAAATTTGAAATTCCCTATCGTAATACGAGAACTTCCTATAGGAATTTTTATTCCGATAGGATTTGATAAAATCCTTTAGGAAATCTTAAATTCCTAGGAAAACTACTTTACTTAAGCAAATTCCTACAGAAAATATAATCCCTGAAGGATTTTTCGAAAATCCTCTAGGATTGCCAATATTTCCTGTAGGAGAATCATTTCGCCTCGTAGGAATTATCATTTTCCTATGAAATATAAATTTCAAAGGTAAATATCTCACCTTTCAGGTGAAACACATTAAAACAGAAGTGGTTATACACTCTCTAGAGAATGTTATATCATTTGGAACATATGAATTTTTCCGAAATTGCATCTTACGCGGGTGAAAGAAATGCCAGCTTGGCATTGGCATAAATATCCGGCACACTGTTATTACTCCATTCATTTAGAGCCCCTAAACTAGGGGCCATGAAATTCACAGTTTTGGAAGAGGCATCCCATCATAACCATGTACTTATAGCTTATCTGCTTATTAATACTCAGAAGCAAAGGAGATTTGCAACTAACACAAGAACTCCTGACCGAGGGACCATGAACTTCACAATTTTGGCAGAGGCCTTTTCCCTCATCATTACTATGAACTTAGTTCATCTGCTTAATATCAGGGAGCAGAGACGATTTTTGTTGAAGAATTAATGTGCTCTATATAATCATTAGAGCCCCCCCTAACACTAGAAACTCTGACCCAGAGACCATAAAATTGTTAATTTCGGAAGATGCATTCTTCCTCGTCATAACTACATGTATGTTCTTAGTGCAAGGACCCGAGAACAGAGGTTAAGGTTTTCAAAGAATGCACTTTCACTATATAATCATCAGAGTCCCACTCTAACGCCAGAACCCTTGACACTGAGGGGTTGAAATTCACATTGGTAGAGACCTCAATGATTATTACAATCATGCCAGCAGTTTCACTGCTAAATGTCCAAGAGTGAAAAAGAAGAATTTTTAAAGATTGCATTGATTTTAATGGGTTTAAGCCCAACTCTCAGGCCCAAAGGGGGCAGGGCCATGTATTTCACAATTTTTTCTCCCTTACCACTCGTAGATGCTATATGCTACCTTTCCTTGAAATTGGTTCATTGGTTCCGGAGAAATGGCTAAAAGCTTACGACAAACGAACGACGATGGACAAAACAAAATAGCAATAGGTCACCGAAGGGACTAAAGTGACCTAAAAAGCCAAAAGAAAATAGAAAAAAACCCAATCAATTTTATTTGTAAAAAAAATCTACACTGTTAAAATTTTCTAGAGATCAAAAAATTATGTCTTCATTATTTAATAATACAACACATTCAAAGCAAGATCACATTCGCAGCCATACACGGAAAATGTATTAGATGATTCATTACATTCCCTTTTCAAAGGCCTCCTTCAGCACGTCCTTTTTCGTGCTGTCCTCGTCACACACGAACTGGACCCAGGAATCTACCAACTGCTTCATGGGAACTTTATCATTGGATGCCTTGTAGGATTTGAACACTGTTGTCAGGATCGCGTCGTCGTCGTGACCAAACGCCCTGAAGGCGTACAGGAACTCGTCCAGATCAATGGTTCGGTCCTTGTCGATATCGATGACCTTGAAAACCTCGGTGAAACACTCTTCAATGCTCTTCTTGAACTTTGCCTTGTCCTTTTTGTAATCGGCGGTCAAAATGTCAAGGAAGTCCTTTTCGCTTAATTCTTTTCCGGCCCCTGATCGGAATATATACTTGTTCCACCATTTTTCGATATCTACTTTGACGGATTTGGCTTTGTCGTCTTTCAGGCCGTGGAGTTCTGCGAATTTCTTTCGGCACTCCTCGACGTCATCGAAAGAAATCATGCCATCTTTGTTTACATCTAGATAGGAATACCAATATTTCCACTTCTTTGTAAGATAATCCATGTTTCTCTGAAATTTAATATAATGTAAATATAATTTTTTTTATCGTATTAGGAGGGCTGGGTGGTCGTGGCCATTTTTAGGCAATATTTAACTCCATCTGAAAAAGAGCTCTGTATGAAGATATAGGAAAATGCTCAAATTTTAAGTCTGAAATATTTGGATTGTCTTTTTACTTAATGTTGGTTTATGGCATAAATTATCATTTGTCAAAGTTTAAGGCAGATCTGAAGATTTCGTTGACCACCCAACCTCCCTAATGCAGTTCTATTATTAATCATTTTGGTGAATATTCTATCAAAATATTTTTCTCTTTAATGATAACGTCTTAATTAAATAGAAATTAGTAATACAGGGTTCAAGAAAAGTTCGTGTCATAATTTTCCCCTGTTAAACCAGACAGATAATTTTCATCAATCTTGTATCAATACATACTTATCAGTTTTTGGCCAGTATAAGTACGTAGCTATCATTTAATATTAAAAACTAAATACATGGGCTAACAGTGCATTTCATTACGTTGCCTTTTCGTGCGCCTGCACTGAGCCATATATAAAATCATTGAATTGGTTAGACTAGAACAATGAAGTTTTGGCCTTTGGTGCAAATTAATGATCACATGTCCGCCAAAAAATCGATATAAAGTTAAAACTATGATGTAATTTAATTGTTATTCGACGAGTCGTGTAATTTTATCTCATCTGGGATTATGAGTAATGAACAGACCTTTTTTTCTCACACTGATATATGTATATTTTATAAATTGCCATGTTAAGATGACATTCAAATTTTGCCACAGTTTAACAAAACCATGGTTCCCACGCTTTATCAATCTATCTCAATGCACATATCTTAAAAAGCAACTAAAATATCTAGCAATTTAAATATTGTTTCTTGTATTCGGGTTTATAGATTTAGAAATTAACAGAAATTTTTATCTCCAAAATGTTATTAGGATATTTTAAAAATCAATTTCACTTACTATTTCCTATTTTTTTCTTCAAAATATACTGCGTGACTTTTACACTGAGACTTATATACACGTAACTTTCCAAAATAATATATATGCACCATATAATAATTATCAAGGGAAGAACGAATAGTTGCTTTACTAAAATTATTAATTTTTAGACGATTTAGAAGTCCCCGAAATATCATAAGAGATGCGTAAAGAAATGATACTTGCCTTATTGAACAATATTCCTTACATTTTATGAATACTGTGCAAAATATAAGCGTTGGACAAATCATGCAAATACATTTTATGACATTATATTCATATAATGCATCTTGTATTTTGAAATAAATGTAAACGACGTCATAAGATAATACATTAATGCTGTAAAATGTACATGTACCATACTTTGTAAATCAAAACAAAAAGAATATAGAAAGGTAAAACTGATTAAAATAATATTGATAACACAAATAAAAATGTGTATTTAGATATTTAAAAAAAAAATCAAATACATATAATTTCTTAAAGTATAAAAATAAGAAATGTTCACAATAAAACTTACAAAATAATTACGAGTTATGCAATCCTTTGATCACGATGAGGGTCCAAAACCAAATACCAGGTAAGTATATGATTTATCAGCATTTAATTGCCGTCACTACAGGTAAATAAAAAAGGACGAGATATGGATGACTGGTCACGTGTGCGCGATATGCGTAGCTCGTAATCCGCTCGAGATCAAACGGATAAATGGACAAAGGTTTAACCAAGACCCACAACGCTATCATCGCTCTATCTGAGCATAATCTGAAACGGGGGTGCATCCGAACAAATAAGACACCCTACGTTAATTAAATAATAATTTGCAATATTCGTTACCAGATGCGATTAGATGAGTCGTGTGAAGGTTGTGGGATCTTTGTTATCATTAAAGTACACCATTGTAATGGTCGGATCGGGTTTTTGATATTGGACTTTTTGACAGACAGTTGAACAATGGACTTGGGGTCGTTCTCCCCTCTGATCGTTTCTCTGTAGGTCAAGGTCGTTAGTGACCCGGGGCAGAAAGGACTGATTTTCTTAAGTTGATTTGACCGATTGTGACGGGGGTCATGCGGCTGTCTGAGAGTAGGTGATCGATGAAGTTTGCGGTGATCTTGATCAAAGAATACTTATATAGACCGATGTCATCGATTGAAGCCCGAATTAGGGTTGAATGCAAATTTTGTAGATCAAAAAAGACATTGTACAGAAGAAA
Source organism: Magallana hongkongensis (assembly GCA_015776775.1). Taxonomy (NCBI): domain Eukaryota; kingdom Metazoa; phylum Mollusca; class Bivalvia; order Ostreida; family Ostreidae; genus Magallana; species Magallana hongkongensis. The sequence continues at coordinate 76,925 of CM027475.1, read as the reverse complement.
AATTGGTAATATATTATTTTATTGATTTTTGAAATTCACCAATTTATTATTAGATTGCAAATTCACCTAACTTTAAATTTTGATAGCATGTCTCAGATTTATGTTTTCTTTATTCCGCATTTTTTGTAAGTTGAAAGGAGATCGTGAAACGATGAAATTAACTCGGTAACTAAGCCTGTATTGAAATTCTTGATTAATATTTTGAAGGCACGGAAAGGAAGAATGCTTGATTGGAATTTCTATTTCTTTTACCATCTCATCATTCGAAGTTGAAAGAAAGCTGGTTCAATCGGTTCATCTTTGAAATACGCAAAAAGGCAGTGTTTAAAAAATAAGCTATCAATAATGTTGATATGCTGGGATATTACTAAGACTTACCTTTCCTTGACATTTTCTGGATGACGATTATATAGGCCACCGTGTTCTTAATGAATAACACACCATGTAGATGGCTCAGTAATTAAAATAATTCATTTGACACTGATTTTATTTGATACGTCTCCTAATAAATTGAATTGAAAAAAAGTGTCTCTTTTGATATAAGATCATCAAAACATAATGTAAAAAACAAAGAGTAGTAAAGCGCTTTTGCATAAATCATATTAGGCTACTGTTGGAGTTGTCAATTTGTTTTTCAAAGATGGTGTATTATTGACAGCAGCAGACAAATTAATACTGTATATGCCTACTTAGTAAAGGAAGGATTCGCCCCCGTTTTTTTTTTGTGCTTTCTGTCCTTATTGTCAACGGGCGAATTGAATTTAAGAATGGGCGAAATCCACTATCGTAAATGATCTCTCTTTAAACCCAACTGTACATTGGCGAATTCAAGACGTGGCGAAACTTTTTGCAAGTGTAGAATGGCGAAAATTATTCTAGACGAAAATAACTCTTTACGCAGTTAGTAGAGATGATGATCTTGAATCATTTACTGTCCGAATCGTTTTGATGAGCCCTGGTCGCAAATTGCTAGGTCGATTGCATTTTTAGAACAATAATGATAAAGTACCTTTCAAGTTTTATGGTATTTATTTCAAACTCCACTATATTATGTATTATGAATAATCACAATGACCATGCTTAAAATTTGCATATTCGTTTTCAACCTGTTTTATCATTAATTCTAGTAAACTGTCACAATCAAATCCTTGTAATTGCTGTAGTGTAAGCTGTTTTTATATGTAGTGGATTTATCCCGTACTGAACCCCAGTGTTTTGATAGACATCTTATTTTTATCCCCTATGGAGCCTCATGTTTTTCAATTTGGCATTGGTCAGCATAATAGACTCAACCTGGGTCATTCTACCCGTATTGTTAGTGCTTTATAAGGTTTGAATTTTGCAGTTCTGGACAGAGTGCACGATTTCCCCACACGGATCTGACAATGTTTATTTAGTTTTGTAAGTGCCTGGTAACTAAATCTCCAGACGGGGTAAGTTTGCATTTATTCAATTCATTTCATTTCTGTAACTCTTAAAGCTTATAAGTGCTACTTTATATTACTATAAATAACGGACAAGAGTTGCCACGTGAATGTTACCTTAGCGTTGTATGTTTAAAAGTGCCACGTGTATGCCACGTATATATCGCAATATTTGTACATTATAGTCTAATAATGTCATGTTTTGTTTAGATATTTAGTATGTAGTGTAGTTTAACTACCTGTGCTGTTCGCTACGGTGTGTAAACATATATCTAAGTGTTGAGAGTTTACTCTGTTTAAATGTAGTATATGGAGACCGGTCATGGTCATTAATACATTGTACTTATGTAAGCATTATAATTAAAGGTTCCCGGGGTTAATCACATTCTATGCATGGACGAGGCTCTGTGTATTGGCCTGAGAGGTGATGGTGACTGACGGCCTATGGTGGACGACCGGAAGAGTTTCTGGTAGTTGATTACCTTGAGCAGGTGAAGTGGTGAACTGGTGGACACAATGGACGATGATTCAGGGTAGCATGGTGATGGGCGGAGACAGGAGGATTAGAGCCTAAGGACCGTCTCGCGTCGTGTATTGCCGATACTTTTTTGTATATTTGTAATTTTTGTATTGCATAAAGTATTGTTGTTGTTACTGATCAGAGGGTCGGTCATGGTGACACATTACCCAAAAAGTCAAAAACTTTATGAAATGTATTTTAATGTCTTTGGACATATTGGAACGATATAAAATATATAAACATTGTTTATGTTATTCGGGTGCAAAGGCACTTAATCAGATAAAAAAGTATTATTTCTAATTATATCAAAAGTGAAGAAGAAATTGGAAATTACACATGCAGTTTCTCATGCGGTTTTTGCTTTCCTAGGTATTTAACGTTTGTTTTTGCAGAATTTTCAAGTGAGCGTTTTAAGGTCAGACGACACGTTCCTCGAGAATCTTTTTTGTATCTCCTCGTAATAAAGAGTTCCAATAAAAAATATTAATTTTATAAATACTTTAAAAATGATCAAAATTTACTTGTATTTGGTTATACGTATAGATGGTCGAGTGGTTAGAACCGTGGCCGCTCACTGCCAGAAGCATAGAGGTTATGGAGATCGTGAGTTCAAAGCCCCGCCTCGGCGGAGATATTTTTCTAATATAGTGAATTTCGCAGTGCTGTAGATGTATTTATTTTCATATCAGCAATTCAAGTGTATTTTCAAGAAGATTATATAGGATAATGCATACTCTAGTATTTTGCAGAAATGCCTGGTAAGGTACCCTAATTTTTTGCAAGAAAGCCTTGTCAAAGTAGTAGTAAACCATTAACAAATTCCTGGAAAAAGTTATCTAAAATTGAGGAACGTGTCGTCTGACCTTAATAGTTTTATCATTGATATTAAAAAAAACCCAAATGGGTTTGGGTAAAATGCATATTTACAAAGTAATATTGTAAATGAAAGAGCTTCTAAAATATAGATTGCAGTTTAATATCCTCTTGGTGCATTTAATAAGAGAGGTGATAAACTTCTGAAGATTTGTAAAGAATACTTTCATCTCAATAATTTATGATTTCTAGCAACATAATGTATGTGAGAAACCGTATCAGTTTGCTAATTTTTGGATTTTTTTCCGGTAAGACAGCGGAATCATTATGTCACAATCAAATACTAGTAATTGCTGTAGTGTAAATTGTTTTTATATGTAGTAGATTTATCCCGTACTGAACCTCAGGGTTTTGATAGACTTTTTTTAATCCCGTATGGAGCATCATGCTTTTCAGTTTGTCATTGGTCGGCATAATAGACTCAACCTGGGTCATTCTACCCGCATTGTTAGGGCTTTATAAGGTTTGAATTTTGCACGTCTGGACAGAGCGCACGATTTCCCCACACGGATCTGACCACGTGTATTTAGTTTTGTAATTGCCTGATAACTAAATTTCCAGACGGGGTAAGTTTGCTTTTATTCATTTATATCTAAGTGTCGAGAGTTCACTCTGTTTAAATGTATTATACGGAGACGGGTTAGGGTCATTAATACATTGTACTTCTGTAAGCATTATGATTAATGGTTCCCGGGGTTAGTCACATCCATGCATGGACGAGGCTCTGTGTAATGACCTGAGAGGTGATGGTGACTGACGGCCTATGGTGGACAACCGGAAGAGTTTCCGGAAGTTGATTACCTGGAGCAGGTGAAGTGGTGAACTGGTGGACACAATGGACGATGATTCAGGGTAGCATGGTGATGGACGGATTTTTGTATATAAATATTTTATTGTACATTGTATTGTTGTAGTTACTGATCAGAGGCTCGGTCATGGTGACATAAACATATAACCAAAAATTATTGAAAGCCGTTGATAAATTGTGTGCATCACTATTTTAATTTGTATGGTTTAATAATAATCTGTAGTTACTGTATACAGGGAAATATTTGCACCGTTTTATTTCTGTCCCCGTTTTCAGCGATCGAATTTAAGACTGAGAATTCCAATGTCTCATATTATCTCTCTTTAAACAAAACTGGGCGAAACTTTAAACGAAGAAAGCGAAAATTACACGGGGCGAAAATAACCCTGTATACAGTATCAATATTGGTTATCTATAAGCCATTAGATCACTGCACCGGTTAATTCATATCTAAAATTATTTATTTTCAACCTTTGATTCTTAAAAGAATATTTTACATGTAATATTATTGTAAAACTGCTGAAATTCGTAAGTCGTGGGGACATAAATGTTCAGTTCTTAACAGCAGGAATTCATTAAATCAAAGTAAAAAGTTTATGAAAATAAGGATGGGGTAACTTAATACACCATTTTGCAACAATGATGTTTCCTTCTAAATCTGAGTTTTTTTAAATTAGCATCTTAATTATATATGTAATCAACCTCTTTTAATGTAATTTACGTAATTGAATGTACGATGTTTCAGTAAATTAAATTTGTTTACCTGCAATAAAATTCTGTCCTTTTTGAGCTGCTTGCCCGAATAATATCTTATATACTTTAGAGACGTTCTATTTGAAGGGGACTGGATGTCGGGCCATTTGTACAGTGTATTGATCTCCTTTAATAGAAGAGCTCCACATAAAATAAATATAGGGAAATACAACCATTGAAAAAAATAAATAATATGGATTGATGTTTTTCTTTTTAAATTGTTAATAGTTTATAATTAAACAATTTATTTGCTTTGTTTCGTATGTTCTCATTGCTTAATGCTGTGCATATAAAGTGTTGTACGGTTTACGATTGTTTGAGCAATACATTTCAATAAAATCATGTTTAAAAAAAGAAAAGATAACCAGACAAAATTTTCTGAAGACAGTTCAGGAATACAAATCATTGATTACTTGTACACAATTCTTAAACACTTTTTATTAATTACTGGTAGATAAATTAGCAAACAGTTTACGCAATAAAATTTGTATTAAGAAACAACATGAATGATAGAAATAGATTAATTAGAAATCTAAATATTTTATCAAAATTACTTAATTCTCTTTGCCTTTTTGTTATTTTATAAAACGATGGTGCAACCCGAACGCACGAACATTTTTGGTCCTTTATAACTGCACAACTAAAGCCCCACGGTATATTCTGGTTGACGGACCGTAGAGATACAGTTCCAGCCACACAACAGTGTATATGTTGCGCACGGTTTCTGTCTTATTCATCTAATAAATGAATATTTCTGTAAATATCTTAATACCAAATAATTTCTGAGAAATTCATTACTGATTCACCACTTTATTCGCCTTAAACGCTTCCCTAAACACCCTAACCGATCTTGGAACGTAATTAAAGTGTATTAAAGTTGCGTCAGACTCAAGAGTTTTCATATTTACCTGTAAACAAACCACACCATTTCATTTTACGGGGCTGCTGTGGGTGTTTGAAGACATTCAGAGACAAGTAAAGTAACAAAATCTTGAGTAAAATGATCAGAAAGAATGTGGCATAAGAATGTTCACAGAATATATTCTTGTATGAAACTGAAACTCTACTGTCCGTCAACTCGAATTACCGTTGAGCTACAATTCTGCAGCTACATCTTAAAGAATGATTCTGTTACTAACCGTCTTATTTGATAACTTATTAAACCATCAAAAGTGACAAAGTCAAAATGAAACAAAGGAAAAGGCAGGTTATTAAGTTTTGCATGAACCTACTATTTTTATGTACCTTTTCAAAACATTCAACAGGAGTTACATGTCGAAAGCGTGATTGGCGAACGAGATAATATTATAACTTAGGAATTCGTTTTGCTATTGTTATCGAAAACTGTACAAACTTTAGATAACCATTTAAAAGATCAATAATTAATTACTTCCAACTGATATATTTGACAAGGGAACATTGTTAGGAAGACGTAATGAAATGATATGAAATTTTTTTTTTTACAACACCAGTGTATTCGAAAGAGCAGAAGAGTTGTAGCGGCAACGTACTTTTTTCGTTGAATAAAACTGATAATACTCAGTCTGATAAAAATTTTCTGTAAAATTATTACGCTCTAGAAGTCAATACAACAAACAACAAATATAATATATTTGGGCAAGATTCATCGTATCTCGGTTTGCAATTTTTTTTTTCATTGTTTCACCTCTCCGTTTGCCCTGCAGTTTTTCAGTACCATTCATGGAAGGCAGATTTAATGATTTAAAAAAAAAATACGTTCGCGTATTGCTTTTGAACTTAATTTTCTAAAATTTCGAAACAATCTAAGTAATAAACATATTTTTTTTTACATGAAAATCTCTTAAATCTAAATTTGGTAAGCCTTACTAATCAATTAGTCAAGCAATCAATCAATCAGATTGATTTAAGATCAACACTTAGCTATTTCCTTAAAAAAAACCCCAGGCTCCAGTATGAAATTTACTTGATTTAAAGAATACCTTTTTTAAAGTTAAAAAAAATACATAGAATGATTTATTGGTGCTAAAAAGAAACAAAACGTTCCCTGGTCTTTGTGTCGGCATATGGTCTTTGTGGCGGCATTATATTCTTGAGCCCACCTCTAGTTATTGAAAGGAAACTCTTACTTCGGACGTTGAACCAATTGCGCCAAATGTTCGAAGTTTACTGTCAAGTGCAAAGTAAGAAGAGTTTGAAAATAAGACATATAAACAATCAAAACTGTTTGTTTACAAGCCTTCGCTGAATGCTTCCATGATGATGTCTGTGACATCGCTGTCTTCCTCGGTGACGAATGTTACCCACGCACTGACGGTGTCTCTTACAGGCAACGCCTCATTTTCTGGATCGACATTGAACAGAGAAAATATCTTTCTTACCAGAGCCTCGTTCTCGTGTCCAAAAGCCTTTGATGCATTAATGTATTCGTCCAGGTCAATGTTGCGGTCTTTGTTAGCATCCAGGAATTGCAAAGATGCAATCAAAGCATGCTTGCATTTCCCTTTTAAAGGCAATCTTGTCTTTTTTGTAAGCTTCCGTTAACTTCTCGACGAATTTGCTTTCCGAGATTTCCTTTTTGGTCCCAGTTACAAAGATGTATTTGTTCCACCAGGCATCGATATTGTCCTGGACTCGATTGGCTTTTTCTCCAACCAGCTCGTGAAGGTTGGTGAATTTGTTTTCTGATTCCTGACGTCCTTAACTGAGACTTTGCCGTCATGGTTGACGTCCATGGAGTTGTACCACATTTTCCATTTCTTCATCAGGTAATTCCATTCTTGTTATAAAGGAGAGCTGTCTAGACTTGAAATGAAATACATGTACTGCAAGTAAAACAAATAGCTCGCTATTATGACGTAAGTATATAAGTAGATGATATTGTTTGTGGTGTTTTTTTTCTAAATAGGCTTTTATCGCTAAGTAGGCTTTTTTAGAATACGTAAAATAAAACACATTACAGTGGCGTAGCTAGACCAGAAACGAAGTGCATGCTTAAAATGGAAGGCGGTGTGGGGGCCGCCATAAGACCCCCAGTGGTTCCAGGGTGAATGCTTGTGGGGGCCCAGGGGGCGAAGGCCGCGGAAGCTCATATGGATTCTGACGATTTTTTTTACACTAATCAAAGTACTAAAGAACTGATGGGAGTTGATTTTGTCGATGTTTAGTTATTATAAAATCAATGATATGTTATTTTGCATGACAAGTACATGTAGTTTCTAATTTGTATTTGAATTACGCACATTTTTATAATATGAATTTTTGGACTTTTTCCCATAAGAATCATGTGAAATAATCTTTAAAGATGAAATTAATTCAATCAAACTATGTATCAGTATTAGAAATATTTCTCAAAATTGTATGGATCCAAGCAATACTGAACTCAAGTCTCGTTCAACCAAACGCTCGGCTGACACCGTAAATCTCCGACAAGAAAGAGAGACTCTCTGCTTGTCGGAGGTTTACGGAGACAGCCGAAGCGTCGAGTTGAACGAGACTATATTGAACTCTGGCGTAGGAATACATATGACTACAAAAAATATCTAAATTGTTCGTACCATTTCAAATCTGACTATTTTCAAGGTATTTATAAATAAGTTTCCTTGAAAAACAATGCTTTAGCATACATTACATCGAATTTATCAATTATTTTCAAGAACTAAGTCTTGTCAGCAGCGATGATTTGTGCTGAGGTCCAAACACTGTTTCACTTTCAGGTTTGTCTGAGTAACTGCATAGGAGAGTTGATTAAAATCAACTCCCAAAAATCAGTCGCAGAAATTAAAAGGAATTGCTCACTATTTAAGCATTTTTTAAGGCAGTTAAAATTGTTTTGTTATAGTTTAGGCATAAAATAAAATCACAAAACTTATCAAAAGCTAAAATAAGAAAACACTTTTGACGTTTGTTTTTGACCCACTCAGTGCGTTTATTTCTGAAGTTCATTTTCACCTAGTTTATGGTGATGAATATCTCAATAAGGCTGTGATATTCTATGGGGGAAATTTGAAATGATTTGTAAAACGAAGTTCAAATGCAAAGTAAATCTTTGCTTTATTAGGGACATGCAGTGTGTTCCTTTTCTTTAATATGGTACTGTAAGACCACATTGTGTGTACTTAAGACGTCTTTGTTTAGCATTGATTCCGGATACAGTAGGACCGGGTGACAGAAACGGGTTGATGGAATAACTAAGTATGGACCTTTATACTTGAATTTTTTTTTTCTTTATTTATTTCTTTTACTGAGTTTCTTTCTTCCCCCCCCCCCCCCCAAATGATGTGCATGCTCAGGCATATAAGCATACATGGTAGCTACGCCACTGCATTACAACGATTTTAGTTAAATACAAAAGACTAATATAATCATATAAAACGACATGAGGGATTTTGCAACGACATAACATAAAGACTGGGGATATTTGATGTCGCACATTGCACCGCCTCACAAAACTTGTATGCCTACACTTTATTCATGAGATAAATTCCACGTGATACTGTTCTCAGTAATGTTCATATCCTCAAACATTCTCCCTTATAAAGGACAATTACATTTCTTTTTGTATGAAATGGGTGTAATTACGTCGGACTTGCAACTATGCAGTTTAGGCTTCATATTATCATAATTACATATTTCTGTATTGTATTGTATTGTATTGTATTGTTGTATTTCAATAAAATCATGCTAAAAAAGAAAAAATTACCTCACAAACCTATCTGAAGAATTCACCAATTCAAATCATCGATTACTTGTACACAATTCTTAAACACATTTTATTAATTACTGGAAGATAAATTAGCAAACAGTTTACGCAATAAAATCTGTATGAAGGAACAAAATGAATGATAGATATAGATTTATTAAGAAATCTGAATATTTGATCAAACTGCACTTCTCTTTGCCTTTTTGTTATTTTATAAAACACGATGGTGCAAACCACATTTTTGGTCCGTCCTATATAACTTGCACAACTAAAGCCCCAAGGTATATTTTGGTTGACGGACCAAAGAGATACAGTTCCATCCATACAAAAGTGAATATGTTGCGCACAGAAAGTTGTGCACGGTTTCTGTCTTATTAATCCAATTAAGGAAAATTTCTGTAAACATCTTAATACCAAATATTTGTATCAGAAAGTATTACATAACACAGTATTATAGTTAAATAATAACATTTATGAAAACTTTATTAGATTTCATTTAATGTATTTTATTTGAATGTAATATGCCTTCAGGGGTTCAGCATCAGGGGTTACCCACAATGCTTGTTGACTAATCAAATTTGTGGGTCAATACACGTGACAAGTTTCAGCGTCATTTTGGTGGACTTTAGTGGGTAGTGTGAACAAACAGAATATCTCGTCAGAATAACCCACCCCCATCCCCAGCATGTTCCCCTGGATATTGCTGTTTGGCAATTTTTGTTGGCATTTTTTGTTTTATATGACGCCAACTTTTTATTTGTATTACATGAAGTATTTTTTTTACTTGACAAGTCTGCTGTAGGTATTTGAAGATATTAGAGGCAAGTAAAGACATTTAAAATAAAATGATCAGAAATTATGTAGCATTAAAATGTTCACAGAATATATTCTTAAACTTACTTCATAAGCCCAAAACCGTATGCAATTTTTTGTATGGATAGAACTGAAACTCTACGGTCCGTCAACTTGCATTACCGTTGAGCTACAATTCTTCACCTACATTTTATAGAATGAGACTGTTATTAACTGTCTTATTTGATAACTTATTAAATCATCAAAAGTGGCAAAGTCAAAATGAAACAAAAGAAAAGGCATGTTATCAATTTTTGCATGAACCTACTATTTTTATGTACCTTTTCAAAACATTCAAAAGGAGTTACATGTCGAAAGCATGATTGGCGAACGAGATAATATTATAACATAGGAATTTGTTTTGCTATTGTTATCGAAAACTGTTCAAGCTTTAGATAACCATTTAAAAGATCAATAATTAATCACTTCCAACTGATATATTTGACAAAGGAACATTGTTAGGAAGACGTAATGAAATGATATGATAAAATAATTAACAACACTAATGTATTCGAAAGAGCAGAAGAGTTGTGGGGCAACCTTCTTTATTCGTTGAATAAAACTCATAATATTGGTTAAAAATTGTCTATAAAATTTTACACTCTAGAAATCAATAAAACAAATAACAAATCTAATATATCTGAGCAAGATTCATCGTATCTCGATATCCTGCTTGCAATTTTTTTTTATTGTTCCACCTCTCCGTTTGCCCTGCAGTTTTTCAGTACCATTCATGGAAGGCAGATTTGATAATTTCGAAACAATACGTACGCGTAATACTTTTGAACTTAATTTCTGAACTTTCGAAACAATCTAAAGTAATATTTATTACATGAAAATCTCTTAAATCTAAATTGGGTAAGCCTAACTAATCAACCAATTCAATCAATCACGTTGATTTAAGATCAACACTTGGCTATTTCCTTAAACAAGACCAGGCTCCAGTATGACATTCACTTGATTTAAAAAATACCTTTTTTAAAGTTGAAAAAAAATACAGGTGTTTCATAGAATGGTTTATTGGTTCTAAAAAGAAACAAAACGTCCCTGATCTTTGTGTCGGCATATGGTCTTTGTGGCGGCATTATATTCTTGAGCCCAACTCTAGTTATTGAAAAGGAAACTCTTACTTCGGACGTTGAACCAATTGCCGCCAAATGTTTGAAGTTTACTGTCAAGTGCAAAGTAAGAAGAGTTTGAAAATAAGACATATAAACAATAAAAATGTTTGTTTACAAGCCTTCGCTGAATGCTTCCATGATGATGTCTTTGACATCGCTGTCTTCCTCGGTGACGAACGTAACCCACGCACTGACGATGTCTTTTACAGGCAACGCCTCATTTTCGGGGTTGACATTGGACATAGAAAATATCTTTCTTACCAGAGCCTCGTTCTCGTGTCCAAAAGCCTTGAATGATCTAATGTATTCGTCCAGGTCAATCTTGCGGTCTTTGTTAGCATCCAGGACTGCAAAGATGCAATCAAAGCATGCTTGCATTTCCCTTTTAAAGGCAGCCTTGTCTTTTTTGTAAGCTTCCGTTAACTTCTCGACGAACTCGCTTTCCGATATTTCCTTTTTGGCCCCAGTTCCAAAGATGTATTTGTTCCACCAGTCTTCGAAATTGACCTGGACACGTTTGGCTTTTTCTCCAACCAGCTCGTGAAAGATGGTGAATTTGTTCTTTGATTCCTGCACGTCCTGAACTGAGACTTTGCCATCATGGTTGACGTCCAGAGAGTTGTACCACATTTTCCATTTTTTTACAAGGTATTCCATTCTTGTTATGAAGATGAACCGTCTAGACTTGAAATGAAATACATGTACTGCATGTAAAACAAATAGCTCGCTATTATGAGCTACTATTATACGTATTATATATACGTATATAAGTAGATGATATCGTTTGTGATTTTATTCTAAAAAGGCTTTTTTCGCTAAATAGGTAATTTTCGATTACGTAAACTAAAACAAATTACAACGATTGTAGTTATTTCATGACCTTTGCCCAAATAAATATGGTTTTCATGTGTCTACCTAATACCAATATCAAAACAACAGACAATTATGATTCAGATATTTACCTTGATGTATATACAAAACTAAATAGACTTTTGTTTGTTTGGCGTAGTTGTCATGGCCGTTTAATCAAATGTGCAAAATTTAGATAAGTACATGAATATCAGATAGATATCAGTCAGATATATAGTACATGTACATCAGATAGATTTCATACATGTACATTGAACTCGACATGCGCCGTTCAAACAATATGGCAGCATATATCAAATATATATATGTAATATACAATATTAGAAATACTCTCTTGACCCGAGGAGCCTGGAAAAAACAGTGCCCCACGGAGACAGTATTCTAATCAAAATTATGCCAAATGGATCACGGACACTGTCACGTGAACCATCCGCCAATACCAGGCGGCAATTTTGACAACAATGACACCTGTAGATATGATACATAAGAATGTCTATACTTGGACATTCTAGATTCAGATATATGTATATGATATATAATAAGATAGATAAGTAAACGGACCATGACTTGCAAGAGATATATCAGCTAGTATATTTTCAGGATAGGTGCGAGAGGAAGATGTCACAAACTGCACAATAGCATTTTTCAGGGAATTTATGTATATATTGTTACCCAGATCTGACAAATGCACACCATCTAATCTAAATAATCTCTTTTGAGTTATGTGGATATCTGGATATTTGATAGATGCACCATTAAGCTTTTTCAAAACAAATGTTGCAATGGCACTATTTATTCTACGCCTAGAGTTTTCACCTTCAATGGTTGATAAAGACTGCCTCCAATTACTTCTAGGTAATATATGTGACCATACAATGAGAGTGTTTGGCAAGAGGTCTGCTATTTGAGATAAAGTTAGTTTCATGAATTTTTGAATACCTTTTAGGGTATTTTGAGGGTCCCCAATATTATTACCACCGCAGTGAATTATCAAAATGGTTGTTTATTAGCTATTAACATACTTGACACAGTTGTATACAAGTACTCCCAAACCATTCCCCTTCTACCATTCCAATTAATGGTAAAGTGGTTTAATCCAAGGTTTAACTGATTTGTGGTCTCTGCATATTTATGTGCCCAATGAATAATAGATGAGCCAATGATCCAAACTGAATCTGAAATTTATGTATGATTTATCAGCATAAAACTAAAAATACTATTAACATGGTCTTATGTAGGATTTGAAAGCCGAGGAACTCCATCTACCCATGTGCTTGATTTGTATTTCAGAAACCCCTTTTAAGTACAGGTAAGTTGCACCTCCAATCCTAAATGAGTGCGACTTGAATGAATTTGTAGGTACCTCTAGGAATTTTAAGGATTTATACAGCATGGATTAAAATTGATATTGAGTCAATGGTTTAGTATTGCAGTGGGCAAATAGATGTGTTGCTTGAATGCATTGCCTATGACTTTGAAATTTTTGAAAAATTTGAAACATCAAAAAAGAATCTGGTGTTTTGGGTATTCTAATGGATGAACCGTTACCAAATTGATCTGTTTTTGAGCAACCCGCAAAAACTATAAACTCATCCTCCAACATTTGAACATGATTTCTTTCCAATGCCACTAGCTCACTTACTCTCAATAAAGCAAAAAATGCAATGAGAAATGCTGACTGAAATAAATGTGCTTCATATGAAGAAATAGTTAAATGTGGAATGATACTGGTAATTTGTGTTAATAAAGACAATGTAATTGGTTGTCTAATGTCCTGAGTTCTGCATGACCTTTTAAATCCTGCTAACAACTTTTTGACCAAAAAGGATTCCGTAGCATTCTGCCAACCATGTAAATTTACAACAAAACTCAAACCAGCCATATAAAATTTTGCTGTTGAAAATGCAAATCCAGATTCCTTCATATAAGCTATAAACATTACTATATGATCTATAGGTGGTGGCCACAAATGCTCAAAGGAAGCTTGAACTCTGAAATTAAAAAATGCTTGGATGCCTTGTTTATAAACTTTACTTGAGTTTTCAGATATACTGGCTTCTAACAGTTGATCTATAGTTGATGAATAATCTCCCAAAATGGAGCAGGAATTTCACATGGAAAATTGTCTGCTGTAGGAGCCAACTGTCGGAATCTTGACCACTGAAAGCGAGAAATAGCATCTGCTATATTGTTATTTTTTCCCGGAACATGTATAGCTCTAACCTGGATATTATAACTAAGGGTATACAATACCAACGCTCGAATTAAAACCATGACCCTGTTATTTTTTGAAGACTTTTGATTAATAATATGAACTAATGATTGTCAATATGTAACAATAACTTTTTAGCATAGAGTTGTTCTGCCCAAATAAAAACTCCCAAAACAATAGGCACAAGTTCAAGAAAAGTAATATCTTTTGTTGTCTCATAAAACCAACATAAAACACCACTGACTGCCAAATATAACCCCACACCCTTTTGAACCTGAGCTATCTGTATAAAATTTGAGTGTCTCATCATCTTGCCATGTCAAAGATGGAAAAGGGGTTAAGCCATTAAACTTTGTAAGAAATTCTACCCACATTTCTAAATCCAATCTGATTTCTTTTGAAATTCTTATGAAATGGAAAGATTTTTTACCTCCTGCTAAAGCCGCATATACACGACGACAAAATGCTCTTCCTGAGGGCAAAGCTTTAACCACAAATGCAAGTGACCCTGCTAATGACTGTAATTTTTTAACGGTGACCTTTTACAACTTAAAGCATCATTAATTTTTTCCAAAAGTTCAGTAACTTTATTTTTTGGAATGAAAATAGTTCTTGAAACTGTGTCAATGCCTAATCCTAAGAAACAAATAGATGTACATGGACCTTCTGTTTTTTCTGGAGCTAATGGGATCCCTAAAATTTCAGATAACTTTATCATATGAGCCATTAACATCTCACATTCAGCTGTGTTTGCTCTACCTGTAAATAAAAAATCATCTAAATAATGAATGATCCCCCTTGAATTTGACCTTTGCTGCAGCTCCCAGTGAAGGAAGGAAGAGAACATCTCAAATAATGAACATGAAATTGAGCAACCCATTGGCAAGCATTTGTCCACATAATATGAATTTAAAAACTTGAAACCTAGCAAGCAGAAATCTTCAGGACAGACTGGCAACAATCGAAAAGCACTTGAAATGTCCATTTTGGCCATTAATGCACCCTCCCCCATCTCCTGAATCAGTGACAAGGCTTGATCAAATGTAGAGTACGACACTGAACAATATTGCTGATCAATGTGATCATTGATACTATTACCCACTGGGTGTGATAAATTAGAAATCATACGCCACCCCCTTTGCTTTTTGGGGAGGATACCAATAGGATTACACCGCAAATTTGAAATAGGTGGACAGGGAAAGGGGCCTAAAATTCTACCCAATTTTATTTCTTTACTTATTTTTTCATGTAACTCAACAGCATGTTCCTCTGCAGATATCATGTTTTTAAATTCAACCTTTTTTCTAATGCCTGTATATTGAAGTGAAAACCCATTTTTAAACCCATTTGATAGAACTGTTGCTATTTCTTTGTTAGGGTAATTTACCAGTAAAGAACCGAAGTTATATGTATTGATTGGAGTGCTGCCAATATCCCATAATTTATGTAACAAGTTACATGTAGGTTTGCCGTCCTGTGGTTTGTTGTCGATTCCTGAAAAATTTGTTGTTGGAATTAAAATTTTCCGAACGAGCAGGTGCATTTTTGGGAATTTGATTAGATTGATTATTTTTGAAGCAGTTAATGGAGGGATGATATGCATTACATGTGATGCACTGATGCAAATACTTGCAATATTGTTTCTGACAAACACCTTCATAATTGTAGGCATAACATTTCAAATACCTACGAGTTGACTGATTTGACAATTGGGTTTTATTAACTGTTTGCATGTAAAACAACCATAGTTCAGCATCAATAGATCCCCAGTTTAAAGAGGAGTCTACAGATTTCTTTAAGCGAAATTGCACATCATAATCCAACCAACCTGAATTGTTACGAGCAGCCCCCCTTTTAATTGTTGACATATACCTCAAGAGTGAAATGGCTTGTAGTGGATGTTTTTCTAAGTATATAGAAGCATATATGAAAAATGCATCCATCCATTGCGAGAAGTTTGTAATTTTTGTTTCTTTATTTTTTGGTTTGACCTGAAAAACACCCCCCTCGAAAACAATTTGATTTTGCATTTCTGTGCAAGGCTCTTGAAGCAACAATTTGTTTAAATGAACAAATTCGCCATTCTAAATTTTATCTTTGAGAGCTTGGGATACATGGGATCCCAGTATAGAAGTAACACTGTTAAATGGGTTTGGCGTGTCAATATTATTTTCCAAATAAATTTCTGTACCTTGATTCATGGGAACATGTGACGACAACGCACTTGGTGCGTCTGGGGTGGGGTTAACTATGGGCGGCATGTTGTCAGGAATCATCCCGCTCCGTGACATTCCCTGACCTGCTTCAGTTGACGCCTGTGTCGCTGGTGTCGTCGGATCCGCAGGTGTTGGAGGAGTCGCTTGTGTCGGAGGAACGGGCTGTCTCACTTGACCTCCTCGACGATTTCCGCGACGACCTCGTGCCAATACACTACTCGAGGCAACTGTATTTGTTCCATTTGGCACGGCTGCGTATGGGCTTCTCGCCTTAGATGCCCTTTGGTTCCTTACCCTCAGCATGATATTGTAATAATATACCGGTATAAAGTAATAAAACTCGCCGATTAAAACGATAAAACTTGATTATTTCTCTAGTTGATTTTTTGTGACTGACTCAGGGAACAGTTGAATATAAAAGGAAGAGCTTAACGCGCACGCTCCAAGACCAGGAAGTGTAGAGTTATTGCCCTTGAATTAACATTACTAGAGTTATAGTTCTTGCCCCAAACAATATGCTTAACTGCATGAAATAACAGGGTTTATCCATATTTGATAAACCTAATTAACTACAAAAGACTGGTATAATCATTTAAAAACAACATGAAGGATTTTGCAGCGACGTAAAGAATGGGGATTTTTGACGTCGTACATTGCACCGCCTCACAAAACTTGTTGTTACTAATTATTCGTTTTCTGAAAACAAAAAAAAATGCACCACAAATATGAATTTTTGGGCATGAAACTGAAGAGAAGTCTATTTAAATTGCAGGGAACAAATTTTAAGCTATGTGTTCTGTCTACGCTATTGTGGGACAACCCTGGTACACCATTTACCCTAGTAAAAAAAAACCTCTTGTGTTGGTTTTCATCTGAAATGCTGAAATGTTGTAACCAGTGATAACGAGTGTAATGATAAAACTATTACGTAATTACTTCTAATGTAAATATCAGACAAATGTAGATTGTAACATCAGACTTGCAACTATGCAGTTTAGGCTTTATATTATCATTATTGCATATTTCTGTAAGGATTAAATATTGTATAAATTAAACGAGGTTTTTCCACATAACTAAATACTCAGGTAAAGATTCTTTTTTGCACATATTGAGTTAACTAAAACAGGTACCGATTGTTTCTTTCCAGGTTATCTTTCTTTCATCCGTTGCAATACGCCATTTTTGTCAACACTTTTGTCCCCTGCTGAACATTAAAAAATGTCAGTGAAACACGTTGTGTTGAAGATAAATTTGTTTTTCTTTTTATTTTAACAGTTTGTTTGATCAAAGACTTGTTTCTGTTAGACGAAAAATTCTTTCCAGCAACACTTCAAGAAATCTTTTGATTTTACAATAAAAGGCAGGTCTTATTCCTCCTAGCAGAGCATGTTTTATTATATCTGACATTTTTCACAGGCTGATTAACTGTCAAGCAGTAGGCCCGATATCAAAATATAAACTGAAAGAGAAATGCATCGATGATACAAAAGAAAATTATTTATAATTAATAGCTCATCAAAGTATATAAAACTTAAAACATATTACAGGGAACCATGCATTCCGACAAGTGTGTATAAATCCGAACATAAGATGTTGTATTAATTAAAAAATATTTTCAAAACCCTGCATGATACGGACAATTAATTTGGTATCACTCATGATATCTTAAACATACTTTTACTCTCATTAGTAATGGGAATATGCCGAAAACAGTTCTGTATGAAAAAGATATTAGAGAGTTTCGAGGCCCGTGAGGGCCGAGAACTGGCTGAGATTTTTTCATACAGTGTTAGAGACATACTGTAAACGTATTATATTTGGCGTGTACGATATTTTTGCGGAAATCAGTTTTTTAACAAGTTGGCGGGGATTTGAATTATCCTTTCCTAAATGTGACTATTCTTATACATAGGCATGGCATTTAGCAATGTACCTGGTTTAGCGCAAGCTGCATTCCGCCAAAAGCGCTAAATAGAATTCACAGCCAAATGTAATACGTTTACAGTATTTCGTACTTAAAACACTGTCATTGAATTTCATTATTGATTTACTTGTACCTGAGACATTCCCATTTTGAAGGATATCAATACTGTAACCACTGGTAACGGTCTGATACTGAGAAGCTCACTCACATTGGACTGTCACAGGTGCTCGAATAAAGGAATGACACCACAGCTAATTTTATTCTAATCGTTGAGCTGTAAGTATCTTATCATTTACCTAAGGCTATCCTTAAAACAATGTTAGTTTGGAATGGCCGCCTGGAGGTTACAAGACCCAGAAGAGGGGGAGAGGATTTTTTTTAACATTTCAAACTTGAAGTTTAATTAATTAATTAATTGACGATTTGCAGCTGCAAATAATTAAAAATGATGTATTGTAGTTCAATTACATTAAGCGCAGACTGACTTCGTTGAAAGTTCACAGTAAGCAAAGTTTTAACCAAAATAAAATTTGATGGAAAATTATTGAATCGCGGAAATAAGTACTCGCGTAAAATAAGGAATCTACAGTATTGTCTGAAAAATGTTTGGCCGGAAAATTGTATGGAAGCACTGGGCAGTAGATTGAAGTATGTTCAAATTCATGATCTTCGGGATTTGGAGTCAGAATGGGGGGTACTTTTTTACATTTTTTTGCATAAGAATACAAGTATGTATTAATAAAATATCAGATGTAATTATCAAGAACCCTTCAAGAACTACAAAGTTATTATTTTCATGTGATATTTAATACAAACATCGTGAAAATGTTACACAGCGTTAATGTTTTATTTTTCAAAACCACTTGACAATTATGAGACTTCATAAAGGTTCAAATTTTGATGTTGGTTAATTTTCTCAAGAACTGATACATGTATGCTACGACACGTTATAAAAAATGAAAGCATTCTGACATCGTGCAGTTTTTTAGTTGTACAAAATGTGATCTTTTGACCAATACTAGAGCTTCATGGAAAGCTTCAATACTAAAGAGAAAATTCAGTTTAAACTTACTTTGTTAAGACCATTACCCTTGAAACTGATACGGGGGTCTCTGGTAAAGTTTTTTTTATAAACTAAAGGCTATAAAAAGAATCCTAAAACTCTGATACTATAATAATTTATGATAATGAAAATATTTATCAAAGCATTCTGATGAAGTTTTCATTTTAAATTGTTAATTAAGACATTTTAAACAACACTAAAGCCCAAGGTTCAACATTTAACTTGCAAAAATGTTACGTTTTCTTCACATTATTAACCTTTAAAAAGAGATAATTACTATATGCCCATATATTCTTGAAAATGACTGTAAGATGGATTTGATCACAGCTACATGCATAACCATTATTACTCAGGTGAACAATCTGGTCCTCGGTCCTTTCATTAAGCAATGAAAAGAGACAAATTTTGGATAGAAAGGTTTATTTTGATTATTCTGAAAAAACAGGTTAAATGAAACACGACGTCGTGCATGGTCTTTCGTCGACTTCCGATTCTGGGGCCCCACTCTAGTTTCTAATGTCAAAGGAGGAAATTCGGTCGACGCGGCTCGAGCCTCGTTCCCGTTGCGCCGCCAGCTCTACAAAGGTTACCGTCCACCATCAGGTGAGAATTAAGGAGGATTTGAGAAAAAAGTGACATATGACCGATCAAATGTTCGTTTGTTTGGTTAAAATCCCTCCTTGAAAGCTTCCATGATGATGTCTTTTTTGCTGGAGTCTTCCTCCGTGACAAACTTAACCCATTCGCTGACAATGTCTTTTAATGGGACGTGTTGGTTGTCTCTGTTGTAAAGAGAAAACGCTTTTCTGACCAGAGCCTCGTTTTCGTGTCCAAAAGCTTTGAATGCGTAGACGAACTCATCTTCGTCAATGGTGCGATCCTTGTTCGTATCAATGACGTCGAAGATGCAATCAAAGCATGCTTGCATTTCCTTGATAAATCCGGCTTTGTCTTTCTTGTAAGATTCCGTTAACTGCTGCACGAACTCGCTCTCCGAGATTTCCTTTCCAGCCCCAGTTCTAAAGATGTATTTGTTCCACCAGTCTTCAAAATTGACCTGGACACCTTTGGCTTTGTCTCCAACCAGCTCGTGAAGGTTGGTGAATTTGTTCCTGGACTCCTCGACGTCCTCAATGGAGATTTTGCCATCATGGTTGACGTCCAGAGAGTTGTACCAGATTTTCCATTTCTTATTCAGGTAATCCATTTTGATTTTAAGGAAGAACTGTAAAAAAAAAATGAAAAACAAATGTTAAATGTCACATGATTAACGTGCGATTCATGACGTTTAATTGTAACTTGGTGATCTACTTTTGTTTTTCTTATTTCGTTAATCCTGAAATGGTAATTTTTTGCATGAGCTGCAATTTTGTATAAATGCATACACGTACGTACATATTTTCCCTCTGGCCATTCAAATCCGAGACTAAACAGTATACTTGCATGAGTTAACGTTCAACCCAATGTCAATTGGAACCTTTCCGGTGTTTCCGTCAGGGCCCGGAAAGTATTTTTCCGAGCGATGCCGGAAAAGCCCAAGAAGTTCCGATTGATCCAATGTATCAAACCTTTGTAATTTCAGAGTTCATATATCAACCGACCTGAGCTTATATTCTAAACAAATAACAAGGTTATTGTTCGACCATACCTCTGTAGGAATTACCGTACATTAACTGCGAAGTGAAGTGATATAGCTTTAATTATATGCCAGCTTTGAAGTGTAAAGAGGCCTATGATTATCTCGCATGATTAAAATTTGCAACGGGTAAACATTTAAAAACCATAAAATGCCGTTAATGATAGTACTTAGTAAATATCATTGCCCAGAATTCGATAAAAGTACATTATAATCAACATGCTTTTACGGGTTTTGAATTTTTTAATCTTACACTATTTTACCGAAAATATGTGTTCTTATTTTTTTTGGAAATGTAAAAACTATAATAAGTCCTAGAAGGATTCAAACTCGTGATTTACATATGCGGAGATCAAGCTCCAACCAACTGAGCTACGGTGTTTTTAAGTAACAATTTTAGCAAAGGAAAAAATTGATGATAATATGATGATGATACATTATTTTATTTTTTATTTCGATAGGAAGTACGTCCCAGTGTGGAGGTGTTAAAACTTTAATTATACAACTGCATAACAATTTTAATTGTTTTTTTTTTCTTACCTTTTTTTGTAATTGTATACTGGATAATGCGTCCTAGTGTTTGATTGCAAGTATCCTTTGTTATGCTGAACAAATTATATTAACAATTAAATGTATATTTTAGGTGGGTTTTTTTTCTCTGCAACATATGGGTTTTTATTTCGACAGTTTACACAGCATATATTTATTTATAGCACGTGTTGAATAACTACATGTATGCAAAAGCCAATGTGGCATTTTTGCACTAGTCTGAAGTGCAATTTCTAAATGATCTACACGTGGATTCATATTTTTTTCAAAGGGGTTTCTGCGGCGTATTTTCGGTAATTTTACTTGGTGAATTTAAGAAAATTGATTTTTCCAGTAGCAAAATAACAACATAACATTTGTATAATAATAGGATTCTGAATTGCCTAGTGCAGTAAGTCGGGAGTTCAACCCCTGCGAAACACGTAGGTCATCCATGAAATGCAGGTGCGTGTTGACAACGAGGATGAAAAAGAGACAGGACAGTTTGGGAATCGTGTACCTTAAGAGGGCTTCATGACTGTATCCATTTTTGTACTATATTAATTTTCTTGAAATGAAGAGTTCTTTATAAAATCATTTTAAAGTTAAATTATGTTTTAAGAAAATGATAGATAATACTTTACAAAAAATCGTATGTAAAAATCCAGGGTAGATCTGATTACTAACTTATAGACCACCCAGCCTGCTTAATAATCGAAGGCCCGTGCTCTGGCCGGCATTAGAACGATAAAGAATTATCGCCAGTTAAAGGGGCATGGTCACGATTTTGGTCAAAAATTATTTTTTCGATTTTAATGTTTATAATGCTTCAGTAAGGTATTTTGAATAGACAACCAAAATTTGAGTTCAATTGTTGAGTTAAAATCGAGTTACAGAGCTTACAATTCTTCGCTATGTAAACAAAGCTTTTGTTTACGTTTTGAATGTTGAAGTGAAAATTCCTGTTTTAGACCTAAAATGAATGTGTTAATCGTTAGGAACTGTTTATTTATGCTTAAAATAAATAAGAAGATAGACAAATCAGCTTGAAAAAGATTATTTCACAGGTATATTGAACCTATGTAAACAAAAACAGGGCACGAACCTTGTTTACCTGACGAAGAATTGTGAGCCCTATATCTTGCTTAAAACTCATCGACTGGCACCGAAATTTCATTTGATCGTTAAGAAATGCATTTTTAAAGCATTATAAATGATAAAAACAGAAAAATAAAATTTGACCAAAATCGTCACCATGCCCCTTTAAGGTGGAATTCTCACAAAAGATATAATTCAAATTGATATTTCTAAAAGATCTCTTTAGAAATACGATTTGTCTATTGAATGATCAATAAAGAACGTTATCATGATTAAGATGTCAATGTTTTGGTACTTCTCTCAACATTGAAATACAATACACATAACTTTATTTATGTTATCAAAACATTGTGATTGTTTATCAGAATAACTGTCTTAACTGCCATAAATACCAAACTTCACCATTTAGTTATTGCTCGGGGTTCTCTCCCCCAAAATATTTGGCAACTTTTATATTCAGTTTCCCAACTCAACTGAAGTTTTATACCAAATTTGATGGAAATAATAATTTGATCAGCAGTTTTAACGACTAAGTTAAAAATGTTGAAAACTTTAACTCGGTCAAGAGTTCTCCTTTCCCTCAGCAGCAAGTGGGGAGGGGATGGATCATACTCAATATCATTGGCCACAGTTCGCGACTTAACTGAGTTAATTAAGTGCCAGCATTCAAATTACTTGATTTTTATTACAAAAGCTATATAGTCATTTAGCTGCAGGTCTAGATCGGTAGCTCTACGGGAAATTCCTGATTGACAGAGAGTTGAACTTTATATGTCCGCACATGCTAAAAAGTGCAATTTACGGCGAACAAAAATGAGCACTGGTTAGATTCAGTCTTTTGCACTTAATATTTAGCATAATTCGTGAAATACTGTAATATGAAATTTTAATGAATTTAAAGACATTCTACTTTCAAAATTTCTTTTTTCTTTAATATGAAAATTAATTTTTAATTGATTTTATTCGCCTTGTAAGTTATTCTTTAAACCAACTGCGGATAGCAAAATCGATCGCACTGTGAAATATTGGGGAGTTACTGACACATTTGAGTAAAGTGGGGAATTCAGTATTAAAATGTCCCTAGATTTATTTGTTTCAAATATACTTGATTGGCATATGATTTGTTTAAAGAAACTAGAGAAAAAAGTAAAAAAAAACCCCAAAACAGATCACATATTTTTGTGCTTAATGAATTGCAAGTTTTTTTTTTGGCATGTGTAAGTGTAGCATTGGCGGCCTCTCAACCCGAACAGACCAGTAGAGTTATGGTCAGCAGCAAAGTTAAATTCGGAAAACACACATTATGTTCTTTTTACGCATGTAAAAAGAGAGAGAGAGAGAGAGAGAGAGAGAGAGAGAGA